>PVJA010024102.1:0-32247 GCA_004027025.1 Myocastor coypus
ATTATGGGACCTCAGAGGAAAGGGATGAATGAACTGCAGTGCGTCTAAGGAGAGTCACCCAGAGAAAAACATTCTCTCAGGCTTTCACAGAAAGCAAAATGGCCAAGCAATGGCCGTGACTCGTCCCGAAGGCTGACACTAACAACAGTTCTACAAAGTACTGTCTATGGTCCCAAACTTAATCCTGAGGGGATTTGACACTGGAAGATACAAAAAAAAATGAATGTTTTGTTATACAGGTCTTGCTTTGACTCGCCCTTGACCAGCCAGCAAGAAAAACAAAATGCTTAATTACAATGCATGAAACACAGAGCTAGATTGGTGAAATGAGCTTTAGGAGGCTTAGATTCAGTAGCCTCCAACATCACAAGCTTCACTGGTGGCCCACTGCGATTACAGAACATTTGACTGTGTATGTATCTGCTTCCTCTTAGTCCAAAGAGAAGTATATTCTTTTCCTTTTTTTTTTCTAAGCAACATCAATAGGTAGGTGGGTCATGCCCACACACTGTACTCTGTAGAACGATTGTGAGGAAAATATGCAATATGTCAACTTTCAAAGAAAAGAAAGGGGAAAAGAAAAAAAAAAGTAATGTTGATTTAGAAGGATTAATGTTTAATTGTTTGATCAATTTTATATACCTATATGTATTAATCTAAACTGATCTGATGATGAAAATATGTAATATAACCATTGTTAAATTTAAACAATAAAAAATTGAAACTTGAAAAAAATAAAATAAAAAAATAAATAAAATAATTTTTTTTAAAAAAAGCAGAAAGTAGAATGCCAGAGTCAGACAGGGTAGTGCATTCCTTTAATCCCAGCACTGTAGAAGGTTGAGGCAGAAGGATTTTAAATTCAAGAGCAACCTGAGCAAATTAGTGACTAAGTGAAACCATGTCTCAGCATAAATAAATAAATAAATAAATAAATAAATAAATAAGGCTGAGGATGTAGTTCAGTGTTGTTCAGGGATACAGCCCTGGGCTCAATGCCTGAGAAGGGCGAAGAACAAAGATCAAATGAAAACAGAGGGAGGAGGGAAATAAGAGAGACAGAAGAAAGGAAAGAGAAAGAAACAAAGTTAAAAAATGAAGTGGGAAGAAGAGAATGGGAAGGGAAAAGACAATGAGTGGGAGAGGGAGCAAAAGAGACAAACTAGGAGAGGGACGGACAGGGAGAGACAGATGGAGAGGGAAAGGGGAAGGTGAAAGGGGGAAGGAGAATGGGGAGGGAAGAGGAAGGCCAAGGGCAGGGGGAGAAAAAGGAGAACTGTATAGGATCCAGTCTGGCAGCATAACTCATCCCTCATCATGAGCAGTTAGAGATGAAAGTTTCAACCTCTAAATGCCTTTATAATATATAAGTACACAGTGCTATTCAAGGCACTATAGTGTATTTCTGAGTTAAGATATGCAAATAAGATACTTATTATGTAAATAATAAGAAAATAAGATACTTACCATCGTGTACTTAAAAATCAACAAAGAAAATTTAAGAGAAAATGACAGAAATAGAGAACTTATAGATGCTATCCTTAAAAGTCTTAACATCAAACTCTTATTTTATTTTATTTTATTTTATTTTATTTTTTTGCGGAACTGGGGATTGAACTCAGGTGCTTGCACTTGACACTAAACTATCTCTCCAGCCCACTTAAACTCTAATTTTGGAGTCCAGTGGTAATGAAGATTTTTGGTCTGCCCTGCATTTCCATTAGGCTAGTTTGTTTTTTGCTTAACACAGCATTTCAAACGTATTTCTAGAAAAATTTCTGACAGAGTAGCAGTTTAAAAAGTACAGTGTTAGGACTGGGGAGATAGCGGTACAAGCTCCTGCCTGCCAAGAGTAAGGTCTCTAGTTTAATCCCCAGTGCCACCAAAAAAAAAATAGTACACTATTAGCTAGTTACTATGAAGGACTTTTTCATTTCTATAACTGGCTTAATAAAAACATTCAGAGTAGGAAAGTATTTACTTCTTTGATAGACAATCAAGCATCACAACATTTATATGAAATGCACACATTTGTATTAGTACAAATGTGTAGTACATGTTCACATTCCTCATTGGAGTTGGTACATGTACACAATGCATCTTAACTCCTGTTTTCATCCTCTTTTCCATCCCTTTCTGTCACCTGTTTGTTGACTCCCTCCCCGTTTTGCACATATTTGCGGTACATAATGTTTACATTCTTTGAGTGTAGTTGATAATCACATACTACACATTTTAATTCTTTTTTCATCCCATCCATCCCCTCTCTCCTCAGCTGCTCAATTTATTGATTCCTTTCCCCTCTGATAAAGATCTTTGTTGCCGGGCATGGTGGCACACTGGGGAGGCTGAGGCAGGAGGATTGGTGTGAGTTCAAGACTGGCCTGGGCTACAAAAAGTGAGCTAAGGCCAGCCTGAACTGCAGAGAGAGACCTTGTCTCAAAAAAAAATCTTTATTTCCTATCATCTCTTTGGTTTTGCTCTTTATACTTCGGGTTTCTCACATAAGAGAAACCATGCAATATTTAAGCTTCTGTGCTCAACATCACTGATAAGTACAGAAATGCAAATCCAACCAACATGGAGATTCCATGTTACCCTGGAAAGAATGCTCAGCACCAAGAAATTAAATGGTAACAAATGATGGAGAGGCTTTGGGGGAAAAGGAACCCATTCACATAGAACAGTGGTTCTGAACCTTTCTAATGTCATGACCCCACAATACAGTTTCTCATGTTGCAGTGACCCCAAAACAAAAAATAACTTTGATGGGCTAGTTGAAAGCTGTAATTTTGCTACAGTTATGATTCAGAATGGCTTTAGGCGACCCCTGTGTTTTGGTCGTTCAACCCCCGCCAGGGTTGTGACCCACAGGTTAAGAACTGCCGACATAGAATAACTACTATGGAACTTAGTGTGGAGACTGTTAAAAAATCTAAAAGCAAACATTTCCTGTTTTTTTTTCTTTCTTTTTTTTGTACTGCGGATCAAACTCAGGACATTACATTTGCCAGGAAGGCATTTCAGCTGCTGAGCTATTTCCCAGATCCCAAAACTAAAAAATTCATTAGAGTCAGCTATTCTCTTAAATATCTTCCAAAAGAGTTAAAGATATCACGTACATTGATTCATACTGATGTTCATATTACATAAGTCTTGGAAGCAACAATTCATAATACTCAAGTCTTGGAAGCACCCTATATGTCCATCCACAAATACCTGGATAAAGATAATATATTTAGAAACATTAAATAAATCATCACTTTAATCAATGAAATACTTTCTTTGTCTTGTTCTAAGTTTACTCAAAAGCCTCCCCTTTGTCCTTTGGGTCGAGCTCCACCACTGCTTGGAGGAGTCTGACTTTTTCCAACTTAGAACAATCTTCTCCCAACCAAATTCTGAAATTAACTCTTCAAAAAGTTATCTTTTTCTAGTAAAGCCTGCTGTTAGTGTTGTTGCTATTGTGGTTGTTCTGTAGTACTAGAAAATGAATACAGGCTTGCAAATGCTAGAAAAGCACTGCACCACTGAGCAATGTCCTGAGCTTCTAAAATACTCTTGATTACACATTTTCAGCACAAAATCTCAGCATCTGGATCTGTAACAGTTATCTGTGTTTCCTCCCTTCCTTACAGTTTTTTAAAGGACCATATACTTTATTACCTTGCCTTTCCTTTATCAATAAATCCAAAATACTAATATTCTTCACTTTTTTAAGGTAATATATATATATATATATACATACATACATACATATATGTATATATGACAAAAAATACAAGATTTCAAAAGTTCTGGTGGCAAGTCCAGTTTAACAGAAACCAAAAAAAGCAAAAATAAGTTAAAGTACATTGCATCATATATATCTGAAATCTATGAAATATAATTTTCATTCTGTAATTATTCAAATTACAAGTTCTAACTTGTTTATCAGTGAAGGATTATTGTAATGCAAAACAAAAGCTATACTGGCAAAATTATATATAATTAAAAGGAATACTTCAAAAGCAGATCAAATAATTCTGATTACTGAGATCAAAATTCATAGCAGAACACTTTTTGAGGAAAATAAACACTAACCATTCTATGAAACTACACATTTATTTATTCATTCCAATGATAGCTAGCAAGTAAGAGCAAAACAAACTAAAAGTTCTCTTTCCAAATTTCCTTTCTAAGCTTTCTGTTTCCCAATTATAATGTTGGTGAATAATTTCAGAAGTCAGCACTGCAGGCAGATTCAACATAATTGGAAAAGGTAATTTTCCATACTATGTGATTTGAGGTCTATTCTAAGGTCTCATCTGCATTTCTCTTTAACCAGAATTACCTAGCATTATTCCACTTAATATATGGCAACACTAGAAAAAGTATTTCCAGAGTCACTGTTATATCATTATACAATACTATACGTAGGATTTTCCAGTAAATTTGATTATATTTTCTCTTATTTGATTTATACATTAGAAAGTTTATGATCAAAAAACACCAAGCTCAGGAACTGAGGTGATGGAAAATTTTCAGTCTAAATCATTATCTTGAGGTATATATACAATACAATGTTATGATCTACCCTGAAATTCTATGGCACAGGTCACTCCAGTGAGGATTCTGTCAGTCAAACAAATATGCAGACAGAACAATTCCTCAGAGTGGAATAAGTTTTCCTTATCATATTTCCCTTGTATACCAAAGAGGACAAATGTTAATGTATCATGTTTTATTATTTTGATCCACTACATAATGACATTCTTTAATAAGTAAAAACTAAACACAACTAGAAACCATACAAGTTATTACCTTGGATTCCCTTATCTTGTTCCTCCCAGCTTTTATCAAATGCCCCTTTTCCTATGAGGCTAATTCTTGTCACGCTATTTAAATTTGTAACTTCCACGCATGATATTCCCTCCTCTGCTCTATTTCTTTTGTCCATATCTCTTTCATCTGTGACAGGAACATCCAAATGTAAGTATACATGTAGTTTTGCTATATATTCGGATATATATGAGAATATATATCTATCTATATATATAAAGTATGTACATGTACATAAATATATATATATATATATATATATATATATATATATATATACACAAAAGGCACAAATATGTATCCCTACTGGAATGTATTCATAAGTGATTACAACAATGTGTGGCATATAAGAGGCACCTACTTCTTATTTAACCAGGTTATTTTACCTAATTTCCAGGAAAACTCACTCAGTGTTATCCCATTTCTTCACACTGTTAGGAAGTATTAAAGAATTTCAGTGACTCCTCATTTTCTGAGATTAAAGGCCTCCAAATTTGGAAATGATGGTCTGATCAATTTTATGTTTTTCTGAAAAGTTTTAAACTAACTCCATTTTGATTCAGGGATGTTAGTGTCTCGTTGAAAAGACAAGCTTTTCTTACTAACCAAAGCAATTGTATTCTTAACTTGAATATAATTAAAGGAAGGGTCTATAGGGTGTTCTGTGTCTCACTACTAGATCAGACTCATAGTGATCCACCTGTTTACAGCCACCCAAGAGCTGAGATTACAGGCATGTGCTACCACACCCAGTCTCAACTGCCATCACAGCATGTCCTAGGGGCAAGGCCACCAGGGCAGGCTGGGGAATCAAACCCCAGATCCCGGAGCCTGCTTACAGGCACTTTAATCTGCTGAGCTATTTAGCTGGCCTTTAGTAACGTGTTACAATTGGCAATAGTTTATATTATTTAGAACACAAAAATTTTCTTTGCCAAATAGTTACATAAAAGTTGTCATTTCATCATTTGTCTTTCATTTTACCAAAAGAAGAACCTATTTCATTATTTTCTGTTTGAGAAAGCTAAAGAAAAGACATTTTTCCACTGTACATTTGCTAAACAGAGAAAGGAAGAGCTTGGGACCCTCAACTGGTAAAGAAGACTGGGAAGAAAGTGAGAGTAAATATGAATATTATGAGTTTAATGCTTGATATTTAACACTGAGAAGATGAAATGTATTATCTCTTGGTATCTGAATATATGAAAACACAAGTTAGGTAAGAAGTCTCAGTTGAAGATACGAATTTAAAAATTCTACACAAATTTAAGAATACAAACAATGTACCAGCAAAAAGGAAAAAGCTCAGAGGAAAAAAAAAGAGACAGACTTAAGCTAAATTTTGAGGTCAGGATGATATGAATGTAGGAAATAGAATCAGAATAAGTAGGTGGCAAGCCAGTTATTCTTTACTGTCAACTTGATTAGATTAACAGATATTCCCAGAGAGACGACTGGATCTCGGGCCTTCTATGTCCACTGTTGGATTAATCCAGTGATGTTCACAGGTGAATGTGCATTATAAGGAGGGAGCAGGTAGAAATGGTGAGTCACTGAATGCTTATCTATGGAGAGCAGACTGTAGCTCTTATTTGTGCTCTTTCTCTCTGCCCTAATTCCCAGGCCCCATGAAGTGAACAGCTTCACTCCATCAAACGTTTCTGTCCTAAAGTTTCTGCCTAGGAAGCAATCCATTGGGGACTGTGTCCTATGAAATTAGAAGCCAAGTTAAACCTCCATTCCTTTGTGTTGTGGGTATCAGGCGTTTTATCTCAGTGACAGGAAAACTGATCAATACAGTTAGAACAGGCATTTCAAGAAAGAATTACTACTATGTTGTACCAAATATCACAAAGAGTTTGAAACCTGTGACATTTTACAAAAGAACTTTACATTTGTACTGTAAGATAAAGGCCATCTATAACTTTGGAAAAGGTTATTAGTAGGGTGCATGTGCATAAATTGTGTTATCTAGGATTTAAATATTCTCTTTAGTTCTTTTTTTTTTTTGTATTTTGCTTTTTATCTTATTTTTTTAAGAATTTTTTTTATTTTATTTATTTTTTTCTTATTTCAGAACCTTTGTTTGTTTATTCACTCATTTTTATGGCTGGCTCAGCCCGCCCCGAGGGCAGGGCTGGCGCAGCATGTGGTGCCGGGGATTGAACCGTGGTCCCTGAAGGCGCCCAAGCTTTCCCAAGCAGTTGCTTTAGACCACTGAGCCATCCCGCCTGACCCCCTCTTTAGTTCCGCTTGGCTATATTAATGGTATATTTAAACATTTGTTAAGAATGGAAATTAGTTCAATATATAAATTGAAAAATGTACATTGTGGAGATCCATTAGTATTTTAAAAGTAAGAAATATGCTGATTAAATCAGAGACAAGCATCAATTTTTTTCTACAAGTATTTATGTGAGGTGATAAATATATATACTTGGGGTTTGCAATGGCATAATTTTAACAATATGCATATAACTTGAGGAAAGAAAATATCTTTTATACAGTCTGATATAGCAAGTGATAAAAAGCATATTTATTATTAGGGATATAAATTAATATACCATCTTAGAAAAATATTTGATATCACTATTGAATCATACCTTTATGTACCTAATAATGCAATAATGCATCAATTCCATACAACAAATAAATATTCATGTACATGTGTAAAACTACTTAATGTTCACAGAAAGAAAAATATCTTCAATATTTAAATAGTTAAGTTAATTGCGATATATCCATACAGTGGAAACCACTATAATCCTGTTATGGTTTATGTCCATTTGTTCCACCAAAGCCTCATGCAATCATAGGGTGGGGACTTCTCGAGCTTGAGACTTGACGCATGATTCACTGGGATTACCTGTTTTAGTACTGATGGGGTTACCAGTCTGAGTATGGCTGGGTTTATGGGTGTGGTCTAAAGTCCATAGGCTGAGGCAAAGAGCCAGAATGTAATATGAAGAGAGACAAAGAGACAGCCTAGTGCTGTTGCTCTCTTCTGCCCTGGCTGGTCAGTTGCCCCTGTCACCATTTTATTGCTGTTCCACTGCCATGAACTGCTGGCCTCTGCATTGTGCCTGTCTTGGATCCAGCCGAGTATGGACTGAAACCTCCAGTAACTGTGAGCTAAATAAACCTTTTCTTCCTTCATTTTGGGTATCGTGTATTTGCTCCAGCAATGAGTAAAAAGTAACTAAGACAGACCCAAAGATCAAATCTAGACTAAGATGTTTTGCTAATAAAGTTTCATTAGTCTACAACCATACTAATTTATTTACATATGACTATGGCTGCAAAAGCCAAGTTTGAACAAAAGTGACAAAAACGATATGATGCACAAATCCTAAAATATTCGCCATCTGTCCCTATATGGAAAAATTTGCCTGGCTATAAGTAAAGAACAATTTCAAAAATGTACAGTTTTATTCAAGACAGTGAAGGCTCTCAGGAACAAAGGGCTGAGTAAAGTAAGCCACATATGTACAATATTCTGTTATTCAAATTAAATTTCAAAAAGAGGTAGCACATAGTAGAATATTTAAGTTAAATTAGGGCCTGTCTTTGTGGAGAACAGAAGCATCAGGAATTTGGAAAAGCTCAAAATGTGAATTTCTTAAATTGGGTGTTAGACACATGGGCACGTTCACTTTGAGATAATTCACTAAGCTGTACTTTTATAATTTGTGCACTTTTCTGTAACTAGCTTACTGCAATAAATGAGACTATAACTTACTTGGGAGGAGTATAAACCAGATTATTAATAGTAGTTGCCCCTAGAATACAGGATGAGAACACAGTTTTCTTATGTGTATACTTCTTTATTTTCTAGTTTTAAAATAAGCCTTCTGGGGCTAGCAAGATAACTCAGCAATCTAAAGCACCTGCTTAGGCAAGCTTATGCAGGCACAGAGGAGCACAGTTTGATCCCTGGCACTAATTGCTATGCCAGCCCCACCCTCAGGGTAGGCTGAGCTGGACAAAATAACTCAAGCTTATTATTTTAGAAATATGAAACAAAGTTTTAAAAAATGTTTATTAAGTATAAAAACCACCCTAGCCTTTCAAGGTCAGTAAGGACTCAGGATATAAGAGAACCTGTGCTGTAATATCCTACAACTCAGAGGTGTCCCAAATTTTCTGGTCAAGAGATTATGGGACCTCAGAGGAAAGGAATAAATGAATGTGTCTAAGGAGAGTCACTCAGAGAAAAACACTCTCTCAGGCTTTCACAGAAAGCAAACTGGCCAAGCAATGACCGTGACTCGTCCTGAAGGCTGACACTAACAAGAATTCTACAAAGTACTGTATATGGTCCCAAAGTTAATCCTGGGGGGATTTGACCTTGGAAGATACAAAAAAATGAATGCTTTGTTATACAGGTCTTGCTTTGACTTGCCCTTGATCACCCAGCACAAAAAGGCTTAATTACAATCCATGAAAGGCAGAGCTAGATTGATGAGAAGAGCTGTAGGAAGCTTGGATCAATAGCCTCCAACATTGCAAGCTTCGCTGGTGGCCCACTGCAATTGTGGAACATTGGACTGTGTATGCATCTGCTTCCTCTTAGTTGAAAGAGAAGAATATTTTTTCTTAGCAACATCAATAGGAAGGTGGGTCACGCCCACACACTGTGCTCTGTCGAACTATTGTGAGGACAATATGCAATGTTTCAACTGTTAAAAAAAAGGGGAAAAATAATGTTTACTGAAAGTGTTAATGTTTAATTGTTTGAGCAATTTTATATGCATATATCTATTAATCTAAACTGATCTGATGATGAAAATATGTAATATAAACATTGTTAAATTTAAATAAAAAAGTATAAAAACCTTCAGCATCAAATAGCTCTATATTTTTTTGGGGGGGGTATGACCTAATACAGTGCAGTACTCAAGTGGCAATAGGACATCAGAAACAAAATGAGTGAAATTAAATTAAAAAAAGAAGCCGGGCGTGGTGGCGCACGCCTGTAATCCCAGCACTCGGGAGGCTGAGGCAGGAGGATAGCCGCGAGTTCGAGACCAGCCTGGGCTACAAAAGTGAGCTCAAGGCCAGCCTGAACTGCATAGTGAGACCCTGTCTCAAAAATAAATAAATAAATAAATAAATAAAAAATAAAATAAAAAAAGAAACAAAATGTGTGAATCATGCAACATCTTCAAGCACTGTGAACCCACAACTAAAATTCAGTTCATACCTATTATGTTTTTTCTAAAATTTTCATCTTTTTATTTTCTCATATTTTTAGAATATAATTTTAATTATCTTTGTCAGATTATACCTGTTATTCACCCTCAATCTTTAGTAGTATTGTGTTTTAACATGATGGTCTTAACTGTCCCCTTAAGCTAATTCTTCTCCTTCTCAAAGAATAAAAGACTTGAAAGTGACATTTAAAACATGATGCTGGCATCTAACAATTGTTGCTTAAAGTAAAGATTTAAGAAAGAAATATTTCTGCATGATTTAAAGGTGATTTGCTGTAATAAAATTCTTTTGTCTGGTCTTGCATTAATACAACTCCCTAGAGTGTCTTTTTCAATATGCAACAAAACAGTGATGCAGAGGTTTTGCCAAAGAGGCATCTTCCCATTGAGGTGGCATTACAGGATAATAGCTGTCTAAGCTATATAATTCAGTGAGATAAACTTTAGTATTGAAATATCTGTTAATCAGTTTTTTAAAGCTGTGATGTTCCAAACTCAGAACATTATATAAAACATTCCTTTACCAAAGGGAATGACTAATCTTCTGTATTGCTTTGATAAGTTACAAGAAATAGGTTTATCTCAGAAGACTGGTTATGATTAATATGCAGTTCATAAAGCTCCTTAGTGCTGTATGGTCTCACTCTAACTGAATCTAATAAAGATAGGTCACGCATTTTTCATATTCCTTTTTCACCCATGACAGATCTCTAATAGGATTTATATGCATTTGATATTAATTGTATTGGGGACTGCACCATCTGTAATAATCCCTCATTTCTTTGCCTTTTTAAAGTTATACATAAATTACTACGTTTCCATTTTTGTTTGACTGCAGCTCAACATGTTAATGATAGAGAAATAGAGAAAGATTAAGAACCACCTCTCCTAGTTCATTCAAATGGCAAATGATTCAAAGGCTATAAGCCCAGTTTTGAGAGGTGTTTGAGTTATCCTCTCCCTTGTGTCAGAAGAGCTCAAGATTATAAAATCCGTGAAAACTTTGCATTCTGAATTGGAGAGGAAAAGACACACTGCAAATAATCATTTCACAGAGGGGTGCTGGCAGTAACCCATCATTCTGATGAAACATTGCTTTTCTAACTACATACAGAGGCAACACAGGAAATGTAAAATTGAACCAGTGCTACCTAGAAGAAAAACTAAGTATTCTGTAGACTCAATGTAAAACAGTCCTTAATTTTAGCTCTGAATCCAAAACAGATTTCACGGACTTCACTTCTATCTATAGAAAAAAATGTTTCTTTTGAGACTATTCAATTTGTAAGCACGGTTAAAAGAACTGGACATCTATATTTTCAAATTCTCTGTGTTCCACTATGATATAGTAAAAAATGTCTTTCTGCAAAAGAGCATAACAAGGGCTTAAGAAACTAATAAAATGTTTTATACTCTATCAAAATACATAGTTGTTACTGAATAAAACCCAATGAATAAAAAGTAGGCCATAACTGTGATGATTTCCTTTTATTTCAGGCAGACTACATATAAATTTTGTGTGTGAATGTTCCTCATAACTGTAAGAATTTTTTTTAAAATAATGCACAAGACAAATAATATGACTAATTAAAATTTATAAAAATTTATAAGTATTGCCTCACCACTTTGCATATCTGTGTAAGAAAGAGATTTTATTTTCCTTTAATTAACAAAGGTTAACTTTAAAATGCACTACCCACAGAAAAAGAAATACAAATACAAGAGCCTATTAACTAGGTGGTGCTGCAATTGCCTAGCATACAGGAAACCCTCCATAGATCTCCAACTCTGTCAAATAAATAAACCAACACACAATCAAACTACCTGCTGGAATGAAGGCTCTTTAACGACAAACAAATTCCAACATTTAATGTCATATTCTACCTTTCAACATTTAGGGAAAAATTGCTAGATTATCAAAGAATCAAGAAAACATAGATGAAGCAGGAAAAATTCTAAAAGATATGCTGTTAGCATAGCTAAAGAAAGCAGAACAAAGCAGATGACAAATTTAATCTATAAAAAAGGAACTCCAGCCGGGCGTGGTGATGCACACCTGTTATCCCAGCACTTGGGAGGCTGAGGCAGGAGGATTGGTGCGAGTTTGAGACCAGCCTGGGCTACAAAAGTGAGCTCAAGGCCAGCCTCAACTGCATACTGAGACCCTGTCTCAAAAAGACAAAAAAAAAAAAAAAAAAAAAGGAACTCCATAGCTGGAAGAAATGCTGTATCTGAAATGAAATGTAACTATATAAACAGCCCAGATTATATACTGCAATATAAAGATTAATGAAATTAATAAGTTTTCTGTTATGTACTCCAGACTTTACAGGTTTATACCATCAGGAATTGGTCATCATGAAAGATCTTCAGGTACAAAATAGAACCTTACAGTAAAAATCTTAATGGGCAACACCACCCAAATCAATATTTTCACATATTCCTTTCATATTATTATAATTATAATAAGATAATTAGATTTTTGACAAACAGAATGGAATCTATATGTTCTTAAACTTTACCTAATATATCTGGGTCAACACCTCAAAGTAAATAGAAATAAATGGTCCTTTTTTATCTTTTTTTTTTTGTGGGACCAGGGTTCGAACTCATGACCTTGCACTTGCCCAGCAGGCACTTGTGCCTCGGAGCTATCTCCCCAGCCCCTTTTTTTTTTTATCTTTTTTGAGACAAGGTTTCACTATGCAGTTCAAGCTGGCCTACAGCTCACTTTGTAGGGCAGCATGGCCTCAAAGTCACAAGAATCTTTCAGCCTTTGTCCTCTGCCTCCATGTACCAGAATTCTAGGTGTGCACTACCACAACAGCCAAACAGAAGTTAATATTATGATGTCAAGGTATGTCTATCTTGCTATAAATGATTCCAATTTATCCTTCGTTCTTGCACAACACTGCTCCACTGTACATAAATACATTTTATTTACCAATTTATTGGTTGATGGACATATAATCATTTAAAAGGTTTAGCTATTATGAAATGTGCTACTATATGCATGTATCCCTAATATAATGTTCTTAATTTTTCCGAGGAGATACTGGTACAGTTTCTGCACAGATAACCACCCAGAGTCTCATACAGAAATAAGTGAGACTTTTTTAAAGGTGGTTGAATCTAGAGTGTGTGATGCTGAGATTAAGCATGTGTGATTATTAAATCTGTCCACTGACTGGTTTGGCACCGAACTAATTCCATTAACCTAAATAGAATATAAAAGAGATAAAAAGAAGCTACTCAAGTTTCTTGTTTGCTTGCTCTCACCTGCTTGCTTCCCAAGGATGGTTTCCGCTCTATGATGTCCCTCTGCCATGGCACCCTGCCTTGGAGCCAGCTACTAACTGAAACCTCTACAAACTGTGAGACCAGTAACCTTTCCCTCTTCTACCTTTGGCTGTTGGGTATTGTACCTAGAATGGGAATAGCTGGATAAAATGGAATTTCACTTTTCAAGTTTTCAAGGAATTTCCATGCTGATTTCCATAGTTACACTAGTTTTACATTCCCACTAACAATATAGAAGAGTTCCTTTTCCCCAAAATCCTTACCAACATTATCGTTGGCTATGTTCTTGATAATAGCCATCCTGACAGGATTACAATAGAATTTCTGAGATGTTTAATGTATTTCTCTAGTTGTTAAAGATACTGAACATTTTTATGTGCTTATTGGCCTACTCATTTCTTTGGCTTATTTGTATTGGGTCCCTTATGCGGGTTTTTTTTTTGGTGGGGGGGCAGGTCTAATTTCTTCAGGTACTTATAGTGTATATTCTAGTTAGAAATCCTCTAACAAAATGAAAGTAGACCCATATCTCTTACCCTGTACGAAAGTCAAAACAAAATGTATCAAAGACTTATAGAACCAAAAGTACAGTAAAACTGCTGTAAATAAAATAGACAAAACACCTGAATCTATGAACAGAGACTAGGTTTTCCTAACAGAAGTCTAACAGCACAAGACACATTTCTAAAAATCACAAATGGGTGAACTGAATGAAACATGAACTGTATCTTTATATGGTGTGCCCCCATCCCTGCTCCAGAAGTAGATGATAAGATGCCAAAAGGAAAGGAATGCTAGCAAGTCTTTTTTTAATCTTTTATTCATTTTAATGAGAAAAAAGATACAAAAGCAATGAAATTGTTTGAAAACAGGTTACTAGGACAGTTACAATAATTAATATATTTCACATTGTCTTCATAGTAGTGATTCAACGTAAAAGGTGCAATCATGTCAAAGATACCATGTTTAAACAATGTTAGTACAAAACTTTCTTTGCAATGAACTAAGAGAAAGTAGCTGTATCTCTATGCTAACTATCTTGTATATACTGTTGAAGGTCAAACATCAAGATAAAGATGGAATGACCAGGTCAACATGCCTCCCACAAGAGGTAAGCAATAACCTGAAGATTTTATTCACCTAGTCAAATAAGGTCTAGATAGACATCAATGACCAGAACCTCTCCTTCCATCTCTTCCTGAAAAAGACTTTGTTCATTCCAGAAATCCTTGATGTATGACCTGCTTCCCCACTGGATCAATATTATCTAAGCAGCTGTACTTGCAATCTTATTGACTGACCATAGTTTTGAACTACGTTGTACTCACCTCGTGATTTCAGTCTATAAAACATTTTTTGAGAAGTAGGCTCATTGTCAACCCACATTCAAGTCAATCTCCTGTCTCTCAGAAGCTCTCTCAATAAATTTTTCCTACTCTTAAAAAAAATGGTCCTGGGGAGATAGTTCAGTAGAATAAGTACTTGCTTGGCAATCACAGGGTCCTGACTTCAATCTCTGGTACCACAAAAAAGAAAGAGACAAACAGACAGAGAGACAGACAGACAGACAGACAAATGGAGTATTAAATTTAAAAGTTTCTCCATAGTAATGGAAAGCTGAACCAAGTGAACACAATGTACAAAACAGTATTTTGTTGTTTTAATATACTGCTAACAACCAGGATAATTCAAAGGTTTCTATAGTTTCTCACTTATCTATCAACCTTTACTGCATGTCTCTTTTGTGCCAGGCAGTATGCTCCATAATCGGCATACTATTATGAACTAAATGTTGCTGTGTATCCAAATTTCATACCTTGAAACCCATTGATGATGTAACAGTATTAAGAGGTAGGTACTTTCTAGGAAGTAATGAAAGCATAAAGGGTTAGAGCCCTCACAAACAGAATTAGTGTCTTTATAACATGGACCCAAGGAGCTTCTTCACACTTTTTGCCATACAGTAAGCAAGTGCTATCCATGAAGCAAAGAATGAGTCCAACCTCTGTGACTTCACACAGTCCAGAACCCTAACAAATAAATGGCTGTTTGTTAACCCACTGAGGCTATTTCCATTCTATTACAGCAATATCAGCTAAGATAGTACCATATATACACACATCTGAAACTAATTTATGCAAATATATTTTTTTATTCTCTGAACTATATTTTTAGTTTGGTAAGAATGAGATGACATTCCTATCACATAGTTTTCATGGTGGCTATCCCAATATTTTTAACATATTTTCTGAAATTAACCAAATTCACAAAATGATTCATCCATAGATTTTTGCTTTGTAACATTAAGCTGTAATGCTATAAACCCCTATTTGCAGCAGTTGATAGAGTCTCACCCTCCCCCTTCCCCTTCACCTCCTCTTCCCTCTTTGGCTCTGAATTTTCTGCTTTTGACATGTCTTTCTGGTAAAGAATATAATATCAAAAAGTAATATAATATCTTGTGTGGTTAATTAAAGAGAGAAGGCTGAGATTTCTGGACAGAGAACAGAGATATTCTTAGTACGATATTAAATATGTTGGTGCCAGCATGACAAAATGAAATCTTGAGACATTAATTCCAATTACCATTATGCTCTGTATGGCAGTAACTCATTATTTGGCAAAGCACAGTCTGGAGGGATAACACTGTAACATGAAAGAATAAGAGATGCATCCTGATATAATTGAAAGATCAGCACCTTTGGTATCAGAACTGCACTGCATTTGACTCCTCTTGATCTTATTCCACAAATTATGAAATTTTAACCAAGTTGTTACACCTCCCTTTGCAGATGTTTGTCCATCTAACAGTAGCAAGAATGCCATCCGCTTTAAAGAACTATAAGAATTAAATCAGGGAAAAGTGAATTCCTGACGAACGTGTGCTTGCAATTTGGTGGTAGCTCTCAAAGGTCTTCAAACAGGCTTACCCTGTAACCAAGAAAAACCTTACTTCTTATATCTAAGTCACGAAGCTGCCCAACCTGGGCTCAAACTTGTAATACCTCTGCCTTAAACTCCCAGAATGCTGTGGTTACAGGCATGTACCAATACACTCCACTATAAGACATATTAGTTCTCCACCGAATCCCTCAGATTCTCTTGCCTTGAAATGAGAAATTTAATTCAACTGGTGAAGTTCTGTCACTTTTAAGCCTCCATTCTGTTAAGGGTAATTGCCCATGCATTAACTCCTATCTTTCTCATTTTCACTCCTACCTCCATGCCATCGATGACTCTAATGCTATCCACCTCTATGTTATTTCCCTAAGGTGAAACCCTAAAATTTTTTTTGTCCATCTCAGATTGTCAGCTGTTTTTTCCAAGGACAGCATATTTTAAATTTCCAACATAAGGAAAACAGCGGCATGTCAGCCACCAAAATCAGGTGTGGTAGCACACCAGTGTAATCCCAGTGCTGAGGAGGCTCAGACAGGAGGATCACTACATGTCCGAGGTAAGTAGCAAGATGCTGTGCCAAGGAAAGAAGAAAGAAAGAAAGAAAGAAAGAAAGAAAGAAAGAAAGAAAGAAAGAAAGAAAGAAAGAAAGAAAGAAAGAAAAAAAGAAAGATTTACTTAAAAATTATGTAGCATTATACATAGCTATAGAAAAATGGTTGGAATATCCTGGTTAGTAACAATGAAGAATATCCCCCAAACAAACAAACCACAACACTATATTTCTCAGGATGGTATTATGGTTTACATTTGATGTCCCCAGACAGCTTCATGCACTTAGAGGTGGGGCTTTTCGGAAGGAGGTGTTTGTATCCAGGGTGCGTTAATATGAATTAAGGCTATGTGGTACTAAATTAGTCCACTGATTAGTTTAGTCTGAATGTGGGTAATGGGAAGGCCCACACTGGCTGTAGGGGGCACCAACCAATAGGCTTATAACCTGGATAAAATAAAAGGGAAGGCAGAAGGAAAGTTGCTGCCTCTTACACGTATTACCATGGTCTGTTTATCCCCTGCTATGTCCCTCTAACAGGCAGCCCCGCCTTGGAGTCAGCTGACTATAGACTGTAACCTCTACAAACTATGATCTATGATAAATGCTTTCTCCTTCAGTTTGTGAGTGTCGGGCACTTTGTCCCAGCAACAAGTAAAGAAGAGACATGCTCAGGTTAAAAAGTTCTTTATGGGAGCAGGGGGCTCCTCTTTCAGCTAGTTTTTTTATGCCAGATGTTTGATCCCATGATTGAGATATGTAATTTCCCCCCAAAAGCTCATATATTGAAAGCTTGATGTCCAGAGCAGTAGTGTACAAAGTTGGACTTTGAGGAAGTGACTGAATTGTGCAGACTCTGCCTTCATCAATGTATTAATGCATTTCTAGGTTCCTAATTAGATAAACTATTGGGAGGAGGTAGAAAACACAGGAGGTAGGGCTATTTGGAAGAAGAAGGTCACTAGAAGAGTGTCCTGCAATTGTTTATGCTGTACCCAAGCTATTCTTCTCCTTCATCTTCCTCTTTGTCATATTCCTCCCTCCTTTGTCCCTCCTCTCTTTCCCTATCCTTTCTAGACACAACAAGGTGAGCTATTTACCTCCTCTATGCTATAATGTTGCTGCATCATGACAGGCCAAGAAATAATGAAGCCCAATCAGTTTGACTTGGAAACACTGGACGAAATGAGTTTCTTATTTGATTTTTCACATGTCTTTTGTATTTGGAACAGAAAGCTGACATAACTGTGTTATAGGCCTCTTCTGTTAAAACTTTCATGTTTGGTTGCAGGTTTCTAATTCAGTTGTTTTCTGAAGTCTATTTATAAATCAGTTGCCCAAATTAAAAAAAATAAAAAAAACATATCTGGGACTTAGCTGATAAGTGAAATCAGTTTAAAATTTGTAAATGGTAAGGCTATCCCAAAATATATTTTATTCATGAAATAATATACTATTTATAATAATAGAACTACTAAGCAGTGAACTCATGAAGAATGGATGAAGTCATAAAGAAGTCCTATAAACATAGATAATGAAAGGAGAGGAATACTGTTTCAGCGTTGGTAGCACCAGGAGACCAAAAGCAATGGCAAGTTCCAGTATTATATGCGCTAAGTACACACACTTAGCAGGATACATGAATTGTCTGTAATTGTGCAATCAAGGACTGCTTGTAAGAAAACATCCAAAATAGGGCCAGCAAGAGCTCAGAAGACTAAGTGCCTGCTTTGGCAAGCACAGGGACCAGGGTTTGATTCCCAGTCCCACATGCTCTACCGGCTCTGCCCTCGGGCACACTGAGCCAGGAATAGAGTCCAAGTGTGGTGGCACATGCCTGTAATCTCAGTGCTGTGGAGGATGAAAACAAGAGGACTACTATGAGTTTGAGATGTATAGTAAGACCCTGAATCAAATATATAAATGTAAAAAAATAAAAAGAAAGAAAGCATTAAAAACACCCCAGGAAGAGTAACAGTATAAAACCACAGAGACTAGAAAACATTGTGAAACAAAGCATTGTTTCACAGTTCTAAACAGAATGCTAAGAGATAAAAGGTCTGCATTTTCATTATGTTTGGTATATTCCTCTGCAGAAAATCCTAGGCTAACAAGAAGCTACCTTATAGCTTGCTTGTTATTACAACTATAATTACCCTGCTGTTTCCCTCAGCGACTAGATCAAACCTACTGAATACTACAGTATAGCACCCAGAGCAGTGTATTTCCATAGAAAGCAGCACAGCATAGCAGTTAAGGGATGAAAGTTCATTGTCAGGCAGATCACCTTAGGTAATTCAACTTCTCTGAATTTCACCCTCCTTGTGGACTGTCGATAATAATGGTCACCTCGTAGGATTAGAGTATTAACGAAAGTCACCCATATAGAGCACTGATTCATCTATCAGTATCTAGCACACATAATTATTGCTCAGTAATGTAAATGTTACTTGAGAGGTACGTAGAAGAGAGTTGGGGCAAAGATATCTGTATATAACAAAACTAATGCCATTCCTTTCCCATTCAATAAGTAAAACTATCAGCTTGACAAAAAAAAAAAAAAAAAAAAAAAAAAAAAAAAAAAAAAAAAAAAAAAAAAAAAAAAAAAAAAAAAAGGAATGCATTTCAGAAATCTCCAAAATCCAGATTCTTCTCTTCCCCATGAGATGGCACCAGATTTTGGATGGAGATTTCCTTATTTCTATATTTAATCACATTCCCTATTCCCATCAAGTGTATGCCGTATCAAGAATAGAAAACCATTCTTTGTCTCTTTGTGGTGCTGAGAAAGCACTCCATCAATGCTA
The DNA here is from genome assembly GCA_004027025.1 of Myocastor coypus. NCBI lineage: Eukaryota > Metazoa > Chordata > Mammalia > Rodentia > Myocastoridae > Myocastor > Myocastor coypus. The sequence goes on from PVJA010024102.1 coordinate 19,593, forward strand.
TACATCATCAGGTATCTCTATTTTAAGACAAGACCTAACTAAATTACCCAGGTTAGCCTTGAATTTGAAATCTTCCTCCTTCTGATTCCTAAGATTACAGGTGTGTGCCAATATAATGGTAAAACAACTGTTCAAAGCCGGGCGTGGTGGCTCACGCCTGTAATCCCAGCACTCAGGGAGGCTGAGGCAGGAGGATTGGTGCGAGTTTGAGACCAGCCTGGGCTACAAAAGTGAGCTCAAGGCCAGCCTCAACTGCATAGCGAGACCCTGTCTCAAAAAGACAAAAAAAAAAAAAAAAAAACTGTTGAAATAAGGTATTTACTAGTGACCAGTATTTTCTTAATAGATAAGTTTCAAATACTGTGTGTCAACGAGAAAATGAAAAATAGAAGCCAGATTTTAACAAACATTTCTGAAATTTTCACTTATTCATCCATTACAGTTATTCTGTAGCTGTGCTATCATTTTTAATTGTATGAAGTTTAGTAAGTCCTGTTATAAAGTTTTTCCATGAACTTTCATGAGAACTAAATTAATGAGTTTTTCAACCAGCATAATCAGTGTCACATGATTACATTCTATATACTTAAAAGAAAACTCTTTAAAAAATAACTGAAAGGAGATAGCTAACCATTCTTGAGGGAAACTTTTAAAAAAACATATATTACACATAGACTGCACAGATTAAGAGTACCACACTTTGAATTCCCCTCAATGATTCCTCATCAAGACCAATTTCTATTCTGTGCAATAAGAAGCAATGCTCTCTGAAACCACTGAATAGTGTGAGACTGTTTTTCCCTGTGAAATAACTGAAGATTACTATCTTTTTACAGTTCCTCCTTTTACTGTGAGCTGTCACATTTCACAGTCAATAGCATCTTTCTTTTATTTCTTTCAAAAATATAAGATTAACTGGGTCAGAGCCTGAGCTGACATCCATGATTCTCTAAGACACACAAGCATTTTTTTCTCTTAATTTGCAAAAATGCCAGTAATACTGCAATAGTTGAAATCAGTCAAAATGCTGAGTTCCTGAGAGGGATGGCCTCTGCTGAATATAAAACTTCCATGATTGTGTTTCTAAAAACAGGAAATTAAAAACCCAATTGAGAGAAACCTTTCAAATCAGAAAACACATTATCACAGCCACCTAAAGCAATAATCAACAATTTCTATCAGTCACAATGGAGATGCTATCTATGAGGGATTTATTTAAATGGCTCAGAAATTAAGCTTTGAACATATTAAGACATGATCCTGGCCGGGCGTGGTGGCTCACGCTTGTAATCCCAGCACTCGGGAGGCTGAGGCAGGAGGATCAGTGCGAGTTCGAGACCAGCCTGGGCTACAAAAGTGAGTTCAAGGCCAGCCTCAACTGCATAGAGAGACCCTGCCTCAAAAAAAGACTAAAAAAAAAAAAAGACATGATCCTACAACAAACCCAGATATTCTAGAGTCTTCACTTTTTTCTTAAGTTGTGTTTCTGGCTCTTACTGAATGAATATGCCAATTGACCAGCGACATAACTTTTCAGGGCAAAATCATCTCACAGAACACAGAAGAAAGTGCTCTACGTGACCACTCAAAGAGACAACAAAGCAGCCTACTATGCATTCCTTCAGTCTGCCTATGTAGATGTTATGGTTTGTATGTAGCTGGCCCCAAAAAGCCTCATGTAAATCAAGGGGGAGTCAATCACCAGGTTCGAAAGGCAGGGCCAGAGGACCAGGGCAGGGCTTCAGGGGCAGGGCCAGAGAGGCACAAACCTTTAAATTGACATCCTGAGCCTCCATTCAACAGCACCCCCAAGCCTGGTGACCTTCCTGGGAGTTATAGTATGGATAATCCTGGGTAGTACAGTATCTCTAGGCCTTGCTATATAGTTCAGGCTGCTTTAAAGTAAGACACCTCCAGTAACTGTGAATTAATTAAACCTTTCCTTCCCTAAGCTTGCAGGTTGGGTATTTGTCCCAGCAATGAGAGAACAGTAACTAAGACAGCAAGTCTCCCTTGTGTTCCAGCTGTGTCTATACTACTTCATAGTATCTTAGCTACTAAAAAAAACGACCTTTTCTGTCTGTCTGGCTGTCTGTCTGTCTAAACTATCCTGCAAATCCTTTTAACAAATGTTCCAAAGTGGAGTGGAGGAGTCATCTTAGTAACACTCAACATATACATATACATATACATATGCATATGCATGTACGTACACACATATATATATATATATATATATAATCATGCGCCAATGTGTTGATTATAGGAGAGAGAAAGTTTTCTAAATGACTAATAAATGGGTCCAACCCTCAAACTGCTTATTGTCTAACGGTAAATTAGAGATCATATTTTGTGAACGAATATATTGATCAGTCATTTGTCATTTTAATGAGCACTTGCTATATTCCTGGCAATGTTAGCAATGGCATAATGGAAATGGAAAGGGTTAACAAAGCCCTTTTATAAAAGACCTTACTAATAGAATTTGTACACAAAACCTAATAGGACTCTTGGAAATACTGCTTCTGAAATATTAAAATTATAGAAAAGTGTTAACTACCAATCAGAGATATCAACATTTTCTCTGACATACAATTTGACCTGTATAATACACATGCTTCCTTAGATAATAATAAGGATGATAACTTTCCTCAAAACATTGAGAGAAAGCAGAGTGGTAGGGATTAAGTCTTGCCAGGCCCTTTAATGTGTATTGTAGCAGCCTCTCAAGAATTTGCTAGATATTAACCCTGAAAAATTCATCTGGAACAGAAATATAAACATGGTTTTAACCTTTAAGAATTCCACAGTCTCCTAAAAGACATACAGAAGTACTCAAATAATAATCCTGACTATAAGACAGACACACTGACATGAGATGGCATCACAATGCAGATGAGCAGCATGTAAGTGATAATGTCTAACATTACATATCATTAACATTAGAAAATAAGTATATGAAAGGAAACTAGCAATTACAACCCCTGAGTGGGGGAGTCCTAAAATCAGTTGTAAGATTATTGCTACTACACATGCTTTAAAATAAGTTGCACATTTTACTCTAAGACCTAAAGTAAAATACATTTGCATATCAAATAGAACTTGAAAATCAATTTTATCAAGATATAAATTTATAAGATACACAAAGTACAAAACTATTTGAACATAAAATATATCATGATCATCAATAACCTAATTGATGAATAAATCATACTAAACTGTGTATTATTCTGTAATCCCAGCACTTGGGAGGCTGAGGCAGGAGGATCAGTGTGAGTTTGAGACCAGCCTGGGTTACAAAAGTGAGCTCAATGCCAGTGTGAACTACATACTGAAACCCTGTCTTAAAAGGACAAAAAATATCTGAAAACATATGTAATTTTTCAGTCTTCCCATTAGAAAAATTTCCAACATTTAAAGATAGGTTTCGTTCAACTTGACATTATGTTGAAAAGCAGCCTAATTTTAAACCAACAAAAAATGTTTATAGGTGGTAAATAAATCCTGAAATTACTTTTAATCATTTCATTAAATTTAAACCTCTTTACCTTAAAAATCTCCACTTTTTTCTTTGCACAGAATAATACAATCTATTATATTTCAGGACTTCAGAAATGTATTGCTTCAAAATGCATTTCTTGGTTCCCACTGAGATTTAAATTACCTGAAACTAATATCCTCACTGCAAGAGTTTTATTCCATGGCTTATAAGTTGAACTCAACAGCAAAACATCTATGTTTTATATATGTAAATTCCACAGGTATACTGTAAATTTATAACACTGACAACATAGGTTGCCTAAAAGATTGGTACTGCTACTGAAAAAAATACACAAAATGACAGGAGAAGAAGCCATAATTTTTTTTTTGCTTGCCTATTTTATTATGGTAATCATGGAAAAAATAGAGATAGTCCAGAGCACAAAAACTAAGATAGCAGCTGAAAGGAGTATAAACCATAAGAAACAGAAATATTTGCATATAAATCAAAGCAAGCAATAAAGCTTGCATCATGGTACACAATAAAAATTATTTTATTACAGATGCTACTGCTTGCATACTAGCTTTGATTATTACATATTCTAAAAATTGCCACAGGCAAAATTAAAAAGAAAATTTACTAGCAATAGCATGTACTGTATTGACCAGGATTATCCTTTAGCCTTTGTATTCTTCTAAATATTATAAGCAGTAAAGTTTGCAAAACAAAACATTTAATTATTAATAAAGAGGAATATGGTCATCAGCAGTGAAAGCAGAGCCCACAGAGGTTTGTGGTCCTCATCTGTTGCCTCTGTTAAATAACTATGCATATCAGGTTGTTAACCCGTATTATGTTAGTTACCAACTTAGATATCTCTAAAATCTGCTTAAACAATCCCAGCTAGGGATAGGATAGCCCAGGAGCAAAAGTGCCAGCCTGGCAAGTGCAGGGTCCTAATTTCAATCTGCAAAAAAAAAAAAATTCTGAAAAAAATTTAAAAATTAACAGTCACAGCTATTCACAGCAGCTGTAACTAATTCCAAGCTCTAATTATCTGAAGCCTCTCGCTCTGCAGTACATTAATTACTCCTCCATAATCAGGTGAGCATTTACAGTACTATAGCAACTTATCTGGAGCTTATCAAGTGGCCACTGACTTCATTTTGCCTGCCAAATTCTTAATGACTACCATACAAAATAACTTTAATGATATGGAAAAGTATAAGTTTCACTGATGGCAATGGGGGAGGTTTCTCTCATTTTCTGTGGAAAAGGGTCTGCTAGTACACTCACATTTGGGATCAATCTCCTTGGTTTCTTCAACTGTCTTCAAACACACAGCTTTCTGCTACCTTTTTAGTCTTTGCAGCACTCTGATAAACTCCTGGTCCCTGTACTCAAGGACACACTGTCCATGGCTCTTCCTTTTGTGCCCCTGCTCCAATTCACCATTCTGCTTTCTAAACATGAGTAATCCTCCCAATATAGTTTTTGTATTCATCTCTATCTCCTCTCTTTCCAGCGAGAACACAAAATTCTTTAAGGGGTAGAGTATGGCTCCTATACAAGAAATTCTATGGTGCATATGTCTCTACCAAAGCCCCCGTTGACAACTGGACCTTTGACATCCCTGAGTTCTCATGGGTGGAATATTACTGTTATAAAATGGGAAGTCAGTTTAGCCTACTTTGACTCATTACACTTCTGCCTTGTGTTACATAAGGACACTGCATTTCTCCCCTCTGACGCACACAACAAAAAGGCCTTCTCCAGATGCCATTGTCTTGATCATTTACTTCCTAGCATCTAGAACTGTGAAAAAATAAATTTCTCTTATTTATAAATTACCGAGTCTCAGCTCTTCTGTTACGGCAGCACAAAGAGACCAATACACAGGCTCACAGAGTAACTCTTTCTCTCTTTTCACCTAATTTCTATTCAGTTTCTCTAACACTTTAGCAGTTATGTCCAATTACATCTGTTTATATTTTTAAATATCCATTTTTGTGTCCAAAGGCACATCTCTTACCTTTCATAGTAAGAACCATATCAGTGACTGAGCTTACACTGTCTACTACAGTGTAAGTAGATACTTTTTGTCATCCCATTTGACAGAGGAGAAAACTAAGATTACGTACACACATTCCAGGATTCAAACCAAGGGAAACAGGCTGCATCTCATATCCAAGATTAGCTAACAATTATTTTTTTACTCTAAAAGAAATAGCTACTCTCTAGTTGTACTCAATTCCAAGGTAATGTTTTCAAGGTCTCTATTTTGCTGTCATAGTTGATTCTACAATACTTTAGCATTCACATAAGTTATACTCTAGATTTATCCAGCCTCTAATACTCTCTGAACACATACACCATATTCAAGCATAACTTTTTCTACCTAAGCAAGCACTGTATAATATGCAGAATTATTAGGAAAAATATGTTTAAGTTGGTTTGGATATATAACCACCACCACTTTTATTTATTTTGTGGTACTGGACACAGGTGCTTATGTCACTGAGCTATATCCCTGGTCCCTCAGGTTAATTTTTAAACTGAATATCTACAGAAGCAACACAAATGAAACTTTGCTCATTTAATTGTTGATGCTTATATTTATACTATTATTTTACAAGAGTTTCAAAAAGAATTTAATGGACAAGGGATCCTCCTAAAGTACAAAATGTAAATTTGGTTGTATTTCAGTCAGTATTACCAATTCCACTTATCTACAACTGCAAAAGAATCAAATGCTAGAATATGACTGTTGATTCAATCTAGTTAACAAAGAAAATACTTAGATGAGCCCATAATGTGGATCCTAACATTTAATAAATATGAATGCCTTACTCATAATGATGGCACACATACTCATCCTGTTGTTATGTTACATTTAGCAACATGACAGGATTTTATATCCATAATTATGTAATCTGTTTTATTTCCAGAGAAAACTGGTATATTTACATTGCACATTAAAATCTCAAACATGCAGAAAGTAGATCAATGAAGTAAAATACTGCCTCTACCCCGCCCGCACACACACCTAGAGTCAGTAGAGAATGAGACATATTGGGAAGTAATGTTCTAGAGAAGTAAAAGATTCCATAACAATCCATTCTCCTAAGGTATTAGGTTTAAACATTTTCTACATGCAATATAGTAGTATGATATTTGCCAGTGATCTAAACATATCACAGTAGGTTAAAAATATAACTGGCACGTTTGGAGGCAGATGGGTTATTAGTATCAAATGACTGAGCAGTATGTGCTATGGGTTTTACATTCATATGATACTCTTAGAAATTATAATGATACTAGTATGATGCCCAGCTATACAATGCAAAAAATTAGAGGAGTGATTTTCTTACAGAAAAGGGAAAGAACATTTTGCAGTTGCAAGTCCTTATCCTCAGAAACAAGAGTCAGAGGAGTAGCAGGTTTCAACTAGTAAGATTCCCAAGTGCAGCCCAATTTCATATAGATGTTGCCTTGTGGCACTCTGCTCCTTGGTCTGCTGATACACACCTGCTGGTGTACAGAGCTCATCTACACAAGTTTTTGTTACACTGCTGCCCACATTGTTATATCAGTTACTACCTCTAAAGACCACATGAAAACTGTTACTATCACATCAAGTTTGCATCTGTGAATGATTGCTTCTATTACCTGCAAGCCATCAATGGGAGTCTCCCACTCCCCTCCTCCTTATTAGTGTCTTAATTTTTCTTTCTAGGTTCTGCCACTGAGGGCTAGGGTTCAGAAGGCAGTCACCAACTGGAAATATGCCTTTCAGTCCTGTCATCAAGCCAATGATGTGATGTGTAAAAAATGTCACTCCAGGGTCTTGCTTGACCTGGCTGGTACTCCTGTTTGCTCTGCCTCTCTCCCTCCTCTGCTTTTCTTATTTTAGATACAATTCAGATATTCCAGGATTTTCCTTACACAACAATCGGTTCTTATCCAACCCTTTATTAATTTGACCTTTGGCTTACTAAGATTTGACTGTTGTCTGACTTTATGCATTTGGTTGCTTAAAACTATATAATCCCTTGTAGGGAAGCAGAATACTTTAGAAGAGATTAACACAACTGCATTTTCATCAAGTAAAGCATTTAATAAAGATATTGAAAACTGGAAAATACAGTCCCTTCTCCCTTTGGAGTTAAGGAGCTAAACTCTATCAAACAAGTATGTGTACTAATGCTTTTATTTTGACACTATCTCAAGTAAACTGAATGTACAGGAAACTTTTTCTCTTTTTTCCTCCTCACCCCATCTCTATCATCTAGAAAAGTATATGAAATGCTTAGGAAGCACTCAATAAATGTTTTACACAAACAACATAAGACATAGTGAGGATACTGAGTGGGCTTAACCAGCATTAAATAGTAGTGTTAAAGTGATAGCATATCAATAACTTAGCAACTGGAGAAGTTTGTGTACATGCAAAAATTACTATGTAATCAATTCTCATGTATGAATGTTCAACAATAGTAACATTTTTCTTAAATTTGTCTATTCTATAAGTATGCATTTTAACATACCTTACGTTTAGTTTAAACTATCTCCAACTAACAGTTGTCAAACATACTATTTTACCTGCACTTTTCCCTTGAAAGTTACAGATAGCAACTCGGAGAAGTTATTCCTCACATAGGGAAATTTTCTCACCTTTGGTCTTCACATAAGATTTTTATTATATTAGCACGAATATAGATATAAAGAACAACAATGACAATGAGAAAATGTGAGTGAAAATTATTTTAACACTAACAGACAGCAAGTTATGCTCATATAATGAAACTGCTGCAAAGCTTTTTCCTAGTTACTCAGAGTAAGCAAATCGCAAAAGAGACAGAGAAGTACTTGAGATGTGCTACATATACGTAACAACTCAGCATGATGAATGTAACCATTATATATGGAAAACACGTAATACTAATAAAACTATCACATATGGTTTGCAATTTACATAACTATGTCTATCATAATTCATAGCCCTTATCCAGGAATTTTTGTTTTCCCCCAAAATAAAGCGTTAGACAGGTACAAAGGAAACTATGAAGTACTAGAATGTATGTGACACAAGTAGTCACTGCTGTTTATATGTATGTGTATGTATTATAAATATATATATATATATTTCTAAGTATTAGAAATCTACTTTTTGAGACTTCCAGGAAGATAGTAGTGTGGTAAGCTACATAGGGTCATCCTCTCTGAGACTCAGAATGCAAACACAAGAATATAGCAATATGGAGAAGAAAAGAAGGCTGGAGGTAGATTCCCAGGACTCATCAAAGATCTGAAGTGGAAGTTGGAGCTCACTAGGAAAGAGAAAAGATAGACTTCAATGAGGAAAAGGCAGGTGGCAATTCAACTTTCTCCGACCATTCACTCACTGGAGTGAGAGAGCCAGCTTGAATCCAGAGAAACAGTGAAATCTGAGCACAGAATGCTGAGAACTACCATAACTGGTGGGGGAGTCCAATCTAGGCATCCCATAGAGAGGGAGCTTAACCAGACTCAATGTTAGGGAGGGGCTGCTTTAACCCAGTACTCCGAGCAGCTATGAGTGTGCTCTCTCTCTCAGAGCTTCGAGCAACTGGGAGGCACACCTACAGGAGACACCCAATATTAGTGAGCGAAAGTGAGGAGACCAAGAGACACCCAGGGCATTGTATTCTGAAGAACTCAGGTCTTGAGGCCACAATCTACCTGAACTTCTGTGGAGTGGAAAGCTGTAGGCTCACTGGAATCATCCAGTACACACCTATAGTCTCTGACATCTTTGTCTATCAGAGACAGCAAAGACATACACTGAATGGGACACTACCACAAAACTGTACATCCCAGAAGATAACCACAGGTTTAAAATCGCATGAAAATCTCTGTTTTTCTTTCTTCTTTTTGCCTGACTATGAATATAATTTTAGTATGTTGGGCTTTGTAAGATACATGATTCTTCCTGTTCCTTTTTTTTTCCCTTCTTGCCTTCTTCATCAGTCTCCTAAATGTTGGAAAATCTTCTGTGCATCAGATTTGCTTTAAAGAAGGTTTTTTTTTTTTTTTTTTGTCTTTTTGAGACAGGGTCTCGCTATGCAGTTGAGGCTGGTCCTGAGCTCACTTTTGTAGCCCAGGCTGGTCTCGAACTCGCACCAATCCTCCTGCCTCAGCCTCCCGAGTGCTGGGATTACAGGCGTGCGCCACCACGCCCGGCTTAAAGAAGGTTTAATACTACAACTCCTGAAGTTCGTTAATGAAACTGAAAGGAAAACAGTAATCCTGAATTCATACCTGGAAGCAAGCATTACCATGATAGCAAAACCAAAGAAGAACCCAAACCAAAAAAGAAAACTACAGATAAGCTCCTTACTAAACATAGATGCAAAAATTCTCAACGAGATACTGACAAACAAAATCCAGCACGTTATCAAGAAGATTATACAACATAACCAAGTACATTCATCCCAAGATTGCAGGGATGGTTCAACATAAGCAAATAAATAAACCTAATATTTACAGAAGCAAGGACAACCACATGATTATCTCAACAGATGCATAAAAAGCACCTGACAAAGTGCAACATCCACTCATAATAAAAACCCTACAAAAAACTGGAAAAGAAGTCCATTATATCAGTATAACAAAAGCCATCTAGCACAAACCAATAGACTACATCATACTAAATAGAAAAAAGTTCAAATTTTTCCCTCTAACATCTGGAAAAAGACAATAATGTCCTCTACCATCATTTCTCTTCAATATACTTCTCTAAATATGAGCAAGTACAATTACACAAAAGGAAAAAATTGAAACTCTTTCAAAAATTAAGAAATTATAAGGAATAAAAATGAGAAGGATAGAAGTCACACTATCATTATTTGAGTATGACATGATACTCTACATAGAATGTCCACAAAAGTTCACAAAAAGACGCCTAGATTTAATAAGCTAATTCAGTAGCACAGCATGTTGCAAAGTCAACACCTAATAGCATACAAAGTCAAAGGATATTAAGTCAAAACTCTTTAGCATTCCTGTACATAAATCACAAACTCCCTGTTAGCAGAATTAAGTAAACAATACTTTTCACAATAGCATCAAGAAAAATTAAATTCTTAGGAATCAATCTAATGAGGGAAGTATAAGACCTAATGTACATGTACTACTATGAAAAAGGAGTTCAAAGAGAATATCAGGAAATGGAAAGATATCCCTTGTTCTGGGATAGGCAAAGCTAATATATTCAAAATTGTTACACTTTCAAAACTATTATACAGATCTATTGCAATCCAAATCAACATAACAATAGCATACTTCACACTACTAGAATAATCAAAAAATTCATTTCAAACCAGAAGATACTTAGAAACAAAAGCAATCATAGGCAACAAAGGCAAGGCGGGAGCATCATAATCCATGTGGCACACTCCTCTCAAGGAATTTGTGATTTGTGTAGAGGAATGCTACTGAGTTTTGACTTTATATCCTTTGACTTTGTGTACTATTAGGTGTTGATTTTGCATCATGCTGTGCTACTGAATTTGTTCATTGCAGCATGTAATAGACAGGCCAAAAAAGAAAAAAGAAAAAGAAACAGATCTGAGAATCAGTGGTACAGAACAGAAGAAACAGAAAAAAATTCAAAAACTTTCAGGCACCTTATCTTTGACAAAGATACCAAGCACTTTATTGAAAGAAGACAGCCTCTTCAATAAACTGGGGAAATGGGCTTTCCATGTGGTGAATACTAAACCTAGACTACATCTCTCTCCACGAACTTAACATGAATCAAAACGGATCAAATATCTAAATAGGCACAATCCTTAAACACATAAATGTAGGCAAAGATTTCAAGAACAAAATCCAAATTGCATAGGAAATATAACAGAGATTCAATAACTGGGATCTCATTAAAAATCTTTTGCACAGCAAAATTATTCATCAACAGAGTGAAGAGAAAATTCACAGAAAGAAAAAATTTACCAGCTATTACTCAAAGATTTTTTTGGAACCGGGTATCAAACTCAGGACCTTGTACTTCTCAGGTAGGCACTTGTGCCTCTGAGCTACCTCCCTGGCCCCTCAAAGGATTAATGCCTATAACATATCAAGCAGTACAAGAAAAATAATCCCTCAAATTTAAAGACCCAATCTAAAACTGGGCATCTGAAATTAATAGATACTTCTCAGATGAAGAAGTACACATGTAAAATAAATACATGAAAACAACAGTCAACATCATTGGTGATTTGAAGGATGCAAATAAAAACTACAGTGAGAGCCCATGTTACTCCAGAAAGTATGTCTATCATCAAGAAATCAAGGGCGGGTCAGATAGCTCAGCAGATTAACGTACCTCCTTACACAGATATAGGGACTGGGATTTGATCCCCACCATGCCATGCCAGCCCAGCTTTGGGGCACACTGAGTCTGTGACTGAGCATGGTGGCACATGCCTGTAATCCCAGAACTTGGGAGGCTGAAAACAGGAACATCACTACAAGTCCGATCTGTGTACTGAGACCCTATAGACCGTGTAAGAAATACATTGAAAAATAAGAAAGAAAGAAAGAAAGAAAGAAAGAAAGAAAGAAAGAAAGAAAGAAAGAAAGAACAAATAAATGCTGGGGGCTGGTGAGATGGCTCAGTGGTCTAAAGTGCCTGCTTAAGAAACCTTAGACAAATGCAGAGATCACGGTTCAACCCCAGCACCACATGCTGAACCAGCCCCACACCCAGGGCAGGTTGAGCCAACCATAAAAAAAAAAAAAAAAAAAAAAAACTGGTGAGGCTGTGGGAAAAAAATAAAGATACCTAACTCTTCTCTACTGTTGGTGGGAAAATAAATTGGTGCAGCCAGGATAAAAATCAGCATGAGATTTCTGAAGAAATTAAAAAACAGTTTGAAGGCTGGTCCCGCAAAAAAAATAAAACAAAATTAAAACAAATTCCATTTGATCCTGATAGCCCCGAATTCTTGATATCTTCCAAAAAGAATTAAAAGCATTATGCCACATCAAAATATGCACACCAATATTTATATCAGCACAAGTTGTCACAGTTAAATCTTAGAAACAGCCCAGAGGCCCATTAACAGATGAAAGGTATACAGTACATATATATATATATATATATATATATATATATATATATATATATATATA
>PVJA010024103.1:7882-22230 GCA_004027025.1 Myocastor coypus
TTTTTTTTTTTTTTTTTTTTTTTTTTTTTTTTTTTTTTTTTTTTTTTTTTTTTTTTTTTTGTCTTTTTGAGACAGGGTCTCATTGTGCAGTTCTGGCTGGCCTTGAGCTCACTTTTGTAGCCCAGGCTGGTCTTGAACTCGCACCGATCCTCCTGCCTCAGGCTCCCGAGTGCTGGGATTACAGGAGTGCGCCACCACACCCGGCTTTTTATTTTATTTTGAAGAGCAAACACAAAAGCCTAAACAAATAGCAGAGACATACTGAAACAGGGTAACGTACTACATTACATATGTTACAGATTTTCAAACCAAGAATAGCAGATTAACAGTGGCTGTTATGTTACCTATTTTTGTCGCCAAATCTGTTGCTCAGATTCTTAGATATAGCTATGCAATACTGAAAAAAATAATTGAGCTATCAACACTTGCTTTCAATAAACCTGGTGTTTTTTGTTTGTTTGTTTGTTTGTTTGTTTGTTTTTCTGCCTTGTCTCTTTAATTTAAAGAAAAAAATAGCTGTGTCAACAACGATAGACCAACCCTGTGGCCGATTCAGGTCATGGAAAGCTCACAGCACACAACCTCACTTACAGGAAGTTCTTCTTGTTATTTGTTTCTTGTGTTTTCTTTGATTTCTCAGTTTTCTTCTCGGATGCTTTCTGTCCTTTGTGCCTCATCAGAGAAGATCTCTTCAGAATGCTTGCTACAGGTAGAGTGCATGACTTCCGTGGCCCCAAATCCAGACGTTCTGTGTCAGCCTTTCTAGGGGGAAATTGTCGAGCTTTCAGCTTGTAAACACTGGTCAATGAGGGACTGGCAGCTGGAGAAAGAAGAGAGGTCAAAAGCACAAAGCTCAGTGAAAACGGAGTTGAACCTTGGATCAGAATAGCATCTTTGAACTAATGTTGGTTATGGTTCCTTTGGGGGAAGGTTATAAAGGTGGAGACTGGACCTGCCGATCTATTCTGTAATAACCACGCTGACACAGTTTTTCCAACATGTTCACCCCTCCTCACCCCCAAGTTTTCTCAGGCTAGCAAGGTTTTCCAGCTGCACTTGATAAGGAAGAGCAGAGATAAGAGTAAGATAAGAGTAGGAAGGGCAGTAGTGTCGTCTGTCTTTGGGATATCCATCCGTTCCTCTTGGAAAAGCAAATCTAGAACTCACTCTAGGATCAGACAAGACTGAAACCCATAAATGAGGAAGCCTGGATGGAACGCGTGTCCCGGGAGACTGCTGGCCTGTACCTATCTCTACATTCCTGACACCAACTCTCAGAGCTTGCAGAAGAATGCACGCAGCGCCGCGGGGTCAATGTCAGGTCAGCCTCCTGCGCAGTCCGACTTCCGGCAAGAGCGGGTTGTACGTGCCCCAGTGGACTGTACCTATCGGGTTCTCAGGGGAGAAGGGAATCATTTTATAAATAGCAATTATAGCTTTTGGTATAACATAATTGAATCTATACCATGTTTTTCACCAAAAGAGAGAGAAATAAAGAGAAGGAAACAACACTTCTGACTGTAAACATCTCTTCCATCCTACTATAAGGCTAGTAGCCTATTTCAGATTAGCATAGAACACATCGATCCCTCCAATGAGATGATAGAATTGTAATTCCATTCTGCAATGGCCAAAGGGTTTTGTCAGGATGTTTGTAGTGCTGATGGTCACAGCCCAGCGCCTCGCCCATGCTGGCCAAGCCCATGCCAGCTCTGCCCTGGAGCTGTAATTATAGCACCAAATTTCCACCTTATCTTAATGGTAGCCACATGGCAAGAGGCAATCGTATGGCTTCTCATATCGGGTTTTACATACAAGCTGTAGATGCTGAAAAAAACCCCACGCAACTCAACATAAATGAAATACCACTTAAGAGTCAGCTCAAGTGTGTGGGAGCTTTGAAAAGTACAAAAAGTGGGGCCAGGGAGATAGCTCCGTGACACAGGTGCCTGCCTGGCAAGAGCAAAGTCATGAGTTCGAACCCTGATCCCACCAAAAAAAAAAAAAACCCGAAAAGTAACTTGTGAACTTTGTATTCTCACACTACAAAAATATTACTGCCTTGTCCCCGGACTAACACATAAAGTTAGTCAAATGCTGAATGTGATAAGACTTAAGTCACAACAAGAAATGAATTTCTCGCCTGTGAGTGGCCTGCATTTTTCAGGAAACTAGATGCTGAAGACTTTGTGAGACAGGACTGTTTCGCCTTTTGTTGTAAGCAGGGCTTTGCCAAACAGCCACGGCTCCACGCTGGATTTCAGGTTTAAACATGGAACACCCGCGCGAGCGACCCTTGAGTGAAGTTCTAGCTCTCTGGGTGTTAGAGGTGGGACTTTCGCCTCTGATGTTTTCAGGCCCGTGGAAATTTACGTTAAGCTGTGTAAAATGCCAAGACATTTGAAAAGGAAAAGAAAAAAAAAAAAAAAAAAAAAAAAAAAAAAAAAAAAAAAAAAAAAAAAAAAAAAAAAAAAAAAAAAAAAAAAAAAACCTCCAAAGCAGCTTTTGACGGCCAACAGCGCCACACGCTGGCCTTGAAACGGAAGTGGCCCTGGGTCTAGGCGGACTTCGGCACCGCGTCGCCCTCTCCAAAGCGCGGATCTGACCGCAGTGACAGTGCTAACCCCGAGTTCTGGGGGTGCCCAGCCAGACCCACACTTTGTCCTTTACTCTGGTAGCAACCCATGATCTACTGACACGTGGACAGCAGTCGAGTGTCAATGAATGGCATGCTCTGATCTTTCGGTGGAAATTCCTTGCGGGCATGTTCTCACTAAGCTCTTTCTGGGTGTACTTCGCGGAGAGACGGCATTCGGCAACATTGAAACAACTTCCTTGCTGAAAAAGTGGGCAAATAGCTATGGAGTCAGCTACGCTTTTTTTCTTCTAGGCATCATTAGTCGCTACCATTTCGGACAATGAGAAGTCAAGCGCTCTGCGTCTGTGAGGAATTTATTTTAGGCATCTTGATGTTTGCACTGTAATGCTCTTTATATAAGGGAAGACCATGCCAAGACAGATGCCCACTGAGAATGGCCACACAGGCATGCGTGCCTCCGAGCTGTTATACAGGAGAAGCAAGGTAAGCAGGAGCACCTCGTAGTAGCATTGGGTAGCTCACACATTGCCGGAAATATTTAATAATATTTCCATTATTAAACAATGGGTTTATGATAAAGATTTCTGTAAGTGCCTTTCTGTCTAATATAAACTATGTACCAGGATTGCCCAACCTCAATACAACTTCCTTTTTCTTGTGATACCAGGGATCCAGCCCGGTACCTTGCGCTGGCCAGGCTGGTATTAACGCTGCGGAGCTCTCTCCCCGGCCCATGAGGGATGTTTTGGGCTGGCTATTCACTTGCCCTGAGGCTATGTTGCATTTTGTGGAAATACTGAACAGCATGCCTGGTTTCTACACACACACATACTCACACCCCTCCTAAATTGTAGTGAACAAAAACGTTGTCATGTGCCCCTCGGAAAGCAAACCACATAGGCAGTCCTTGCATATGGTGAGCATACCCAGGTTGGGAGAGTGCACCCGTGGATGTCACTGGTTGCCGTCTCTTACAGATGGCTTCTGAAATGACCATTAGTTTCGGGACATAAAAGTGAAGTCCACTTTCCAAAGTGACTTCCTGGAGTTTCTTCCAAAGCACCTTAGCTTTGGAAATGGACCCAGTGGGATACGAGAGATGACATCTTATGAAGAAATCGACCCAAGGGGCCAGGGAGATAGCTTCGTGGCACAACTGCCAGCCTGGCCAGTGCAAGGTCACCAGTTTGAACCCCAGTCCTGCCAAAAAAGAAAAAAAAAAAAAAGAAAAAAAGAAAAACCCACCCAGCCAAGACCTGCACTCTGTTCTGCCCACATGTGTCTATAAGATGCTGCCCTGCCAGAGCTCACGCACCACATGGGACTGCCTGGTCCCTTTCCCCTACCCCTGGCCAAGCACTGCATGTGACTCAGAGCACCTTTGAAATCCAAGCAACACTGCTACATAAAATTACACACAGCGGGGGCAGCTGGGCTTAGTGGCGCACGCCTATAATCACATCACTTGGGAGGCTGAGGCAGGAGGATCAGTGTGAGTTTGAGACCAGCTTCAGCTACAAAAGTGAGCTTAAGGCTAGCCTGAACTACATAGTGACACCCTGTCTCAAGAAGATGAAAAAAAAAAAAGGAAAGAAAGAAAAATTATTCCATGGAGAGTAAAGTCACACATTTTGCTGATTTATCTGTATATTCTGTGATCCTGAGGATAAAGCACAGGACCTTCATAGCACGCCACGTCCCTGGCCCTTTTTATTTTTATTTTGAGGCAGGATTTCACTAAGCTGCTAAGTGGCTCAGGCTTGCAATCATTCTGCCACAGCCTGCCTGAGTGCTGGGACCTTAGGCAGGTGCCACCATGCTCTTATTTAACTACTTTCTTTTCCCACCAGTTTCTTCAGGATCAGTTCACAAAAAAATGCAGCCAGTTTTCGTAAAACAAAAGGCACAGTTGTAAATATACGCTGGGAGGAGCACTCTGGAGTGGATGTCAAAGCCCCCCTCACCCAGGGCTGGGTGTTAGAAGCTAGGCCTCCAGGTCAGAGTGCCACTACGAGGTGATGGACTGTTTAAGGGGCGGGACCTAGTAGGAGGTCCTAGGTCACGTGGAAGGCGTGTCCTTAAAAGTGCTCATGGGATTGGTGTCGGTTTCTGTCGGTCACTTTTGGCCATGGTGTGCATGGCTTTGCCAGGCCACACTTCGTGCCACCGCATGCTCAAAAGCGCTGGGGCCAGCAGAGCTCTACCGGGCACCTTTGCTCCCTACACTCCCCGCTGCCTGCCAGGCTGTTACAGCAGCCATCAGCTGGAGGTAGGTCCCAGGCGCGTGAGCCTGGCCCCCAGGGCGTGTGGCACCTGAGCCATCCTGCTCCCGCCTCTGCCCGGCAGCCCTTTCTCACTTAGGAAAACTATTTCTCAGGCTCACTGCAAGTGAACAGATCCTGCTCTCTGCAGGGTTCTCCTTCATTCTCAGATTGAGCCTCTTCCACATTACCCCAGTCTCCGTTCCTAGGATTTGTTTTTTTTTTGTTTTTTTGTTTTTTTTTTTTGGCCAGCTCGGGCTGCCGTAAGAGTGACTCAGGGAAGGCTTGTGGAGCAGGGGATCGAACCCGGGGCCCCTGCACCTGATTACGTTTGCCCAAGCAGGAACTTAAACATCTAACGTAAACCGCTTTTTGTGTGTGTGTGTATGTGGTACCAGTGATTGAACTCGGGACCTTGTGCTGGCCAGGCAAGCACTTATTGCACTGAGCTATCTCCTTCAGTCTCCATTTTTATACGCTCCTCCTCTTCACACTGTATCACGTCTTCGATGGTGTGCTACTGTCCATCTTTGTTTCTGTGGTGAAAACACCTATAGAATATGCCTATTTGCGGAAGCTGTCCAACAGATTCCTTTCTGTTTATTTTCTTTTCATGGTGTCTCGGATCCTATACTCCTGGTCTGCATCCCAGCCCCATTTGATGTTTCATTTTAGAGCCTTGCTGCTTTGCCCAGGCTGGCCTGGAGCAGGTCTCCTACCTCAGCCTCCTGAGCTCTGACTTACGAACGCTTCCCATGAGTGAGGCATCACACGTTCCTCCTTCCACTACATACAGCCTCACTGTTGTGCTTTCTTACTTTACCTTATAAAGATTCTTTGTTATAATCTGTCTATAGCTTGTGTTCGCTGTCTGGGGCTACGAGGTAGGCTGTACTAGCGCTTAAGAGCGACCTGCCCTTGTTGAAACTTGGAGCTGTGAGTGGCCGTCCAGGCTGTGATGCCGTCCACTTCCCAGAATGCAACTCGGCCACGCCAGTAAACACAGCTCTTATTACACCTGCTGGTTGCAGACGGCCCCACGCCTGCCCCAGGGCTTGGACAATCTGAAGCTGGAAACTCCCTCCAGACCAGAACAGGATGACCCACAAGGCTTTAAAAAGCAACAGTGACTTACCCTTCAGAAAGAGAGAGGGAGAAAATCCTTTTTTTTTTTTTTTCTTGTTTCAGAACTTTTGTTTGTTTGCTTGTTTTTATGGCCGGCTCAGCCCACCCTGAGGGCAGGGCTGGCGCAGCATGTGGTGCCAGGGATTGAGCTGCGGTCCCTGCAGCCGCCTGCAGGTGCTTTTTTAGACCGGGCCCAAGGGAGAGAATCTTGAAACTCTCTCACTGGAGAAAGCAGGGCTGTGATTACAATGGGCACCAGTCCTGTACCAGAGATTTATTTCTTGGGTAAAGCACAGTAGAACGAGGAAGGAGAGAGGAGAAAAGAGACAGAGATTTCTGATGCACAGATAGGAGACTAGTTGTAATTCATTAGAGTATTTTCCCCGTATGAAAAATGGAGACTATGGGGCCCGGCAGGATGGCTCAGTGGTCTAAAGTGCCTGCTTAGGAAAGCTTAGGCAGCTGCAGGGACCGCGGTTCGGTCCCCAGCACCACATGCTACGTCAGCCCTGCCCCCAGGGAAGGCTGAGCCGGCCATAAAAATAAGTAAACGAAACAAACAAAAGTTCTGAAAAGTTCTGAAACAAGAAAAAATAAATCAATAAAATAACAATAATTTTTTAAAAAGGATGAACCAAACATGTGTGCATGACAGAGAGTCCTGTGAAGGTCCGCTGGACACAATGATTTTGTAACCGGCATTCTGCTGGGGGTATATGATACACATTACTGGCACGATCTTAAGCAAGTTTGGAAGCAATGACTATTTTCACCATAAGAGTCAGAAGCCTCGTAGGAGGGGCTGGGGAGATAGCTCCATGGCACAAGTGCCTGCCTGGCAAGAGCAAGGTCGTGAGTTTGAACCCCTCTCCTGCAAAAATCCTAGGTCTACTGCCACCTAACACCAAGTAGCGACAGGAGAACAGGGACCTGTACGTCACTTCCGCACATCTCCTCTGACACAGGGCTGCGCGTGGGCCATCGGTGCCTAGATGACCCACGCATTTCCACCAGGCACAGAAAGGTCTATAAATGCCAAAGTGGCAACTACCGAGAGTCCATAGGTCAACAGGATTCATTAAGGAAAGTCTTCACGGGGCTACAAGAGAGCTCTCGAGTTCCGCCCGCTGTTAGCTGTGCGTCACTAGGGTGGAACTGGCCCTTCACAGCAAGCTAGGGACAGTCTGAGGATGCAGCTTCACCGAAGCATGGGTGAACAGGACCTGATGGTACTTAGGAGACCCTCCGAGGAGACCTCAGAGACTCATTAAAGCCACAGCTTTGCTTCCGCATGGCCCAGTGGGAGATCAAGTTTCCTAAAAGAAGCAATTTCCTGATGTAAAGTTGGGGTGTCCTGAGCCACGCCCCACCCCCATCTTCCCAAATGTCCTACTTCCCTTGCTGAGCTACAGCACGTAGGGCCTTCTCCACCTCTATCCGTCATCAGGTCAGGGTGACTGCACCCCAAAAAGGAAACATCAAGCTAAACACTCACCGACCTTCCCAGAGTCAGTGATCTGGCCTTGACAAGAGCCCCGTAGCCCAGCTGTTTTGCAGAGGTGCATAGCCGGGAGAAATAGTGAAATAGCAACAACCCCCAGTCCTTGAGATATGGGGGAAAGCTTCCTTTCTGTGGATCAACAAATCTACAGCTGAAGAAAGTGGAATCAAGATAGAAAACTAGAATGAGTGACCCCAGGTCACTAGCCATCCTACATGCCTCTCTCAAGACTTCACATGGCAAGGCTCCCAGGTGCAGGCAGAGAGGAAGACAGCAATTGCTAAAATAGCTTCAGATACAAAAGTAGCATGTGGCACTGGCCCCGAATGGCCCCCACGTACATGGACGCTTGGCCATCCGCACGACGTCTCGCTGTTTGTGCCAAAGGAGCGGGGTTTGGGTGGGTGCGCCCCATGGACCCAGGTAGGATGGCTGCCTGGGAGAATGAGCTCCACGAGCAGCTCCCCAGCACAGCTGGACACAAGCATATGGACTTCAGCTCTGCGTTAGAGGAGGGAGACCTGAGGCCCCACCTGCCTGCAGACACAGCTGAGCCTGGTGCTGGCTGAGCAGGCGGGGTCGTGCAGAGCACCAGTGCATGCACGGTATGAAGTCTGCCACATTTGCCCGTGCTCTGTAGCTGTCAGGTACCACTGGCCTGGTAGAACACATTCTTACCATTATAGGTCCTGGGAATTTGGTGACCCTGGAAGATGTACATACGTTTGTAATTTCAGTGGAGATTTTATGTGGGGCCTCCATACTGAGCTACACACTCAGCCTTTTTTTTTTTTTTTTTTTAATCTGAGATAGCATTTCTAAGTGTCCCAACTACATCCAAAGTTGGAACCCTCCTGTCTCAGCCGCCTAGACTGCTGGGAGTATAAGCACAAACAACCACACCTGCTCAGGGAGTGTATTTCGAACTGTGGGAGACTCTTTGTGACCAGCCTAGGCACAGGAAAGAGTATCACAAGATCTCTGAGTTCAATTTGTAAGAAATTTTGGGTTGATTACATCAAGAATTGTTGCCGGGGACATAGCTCCGTGGCATAAGTGCCTGCCTGTCAAGCACAAGGTCCAGAGTTCAATCCCCAGTACCAAAAAAAAAAAGTGTTGTTCCAACTAGTCATGGCGGGACATGCCTGTAATCTCAGCACCCTGAAAGGCTTAGGCAGGAGGATCAAGAGTCCAAGCCCAGCCTCACAACTGAGTGACTCAGAAGGGCCCTAGGTCAAAATTAGAAAAGAATTTGAAGAGGAATGGAAATGTCACTCAGTGCAAAGGGCTTGGATTAGGTCCCCAGTACCAGAAAAGAAGAGGGAAGTGTAGGAGTCCCTTTTAGGTCCTCATTTTGATCTGAGAAGTTAGTATTTGTAATCCCAAGTCACATCATGGGAATCTCACTAAGGTAAGTTTTTTTTGTTTTTTTTTTCACTAAGGTAATTTTAATCTGCCACTTCTCAATGCAACCCATGGCAAAAGTAAAGACACCAAAACATATTTATAACTACTGGGGAGTCAAGGAGCTCTAAGTCTAGCCACAGACATGGTTCTCTGGAACTAAGAGAGCAATCTAAGGCCTCACCCTGCTTTATTTAGTGGAGGAGTGACTTGAGAAAGAAGGACTAAAAATTGTGGGAGATAGTAAATACTATGAGCTGAGCTAGGTAGAGGTCCTATATTTCCATCTGCCACCTGCATAAGACATATAGAAAGAATAATCTACATAAGGCTATTCACATAGTATCTAATGTTTTGGGTTGTCTGGTACTTTAGCTTTGATTTAATCTTTTAAGTCCCAAGAAGTCATAGCCTCTGTCTCGAGGTTCCTTCCCAGCTGGCAGCGCGGAGCATCGGCTCTTCAACCTGTCAAGTCCTGGCTCACATTAAGGAGCAGCAGGTATAGGTTATCAGGGAGACACACATATCACCTTCAAAGACTATCATCAACACCTCAGCTAGACCAATATATATAGCTTAAGGCCAAATAAAAAAATAAACAAAAGTCCTAGCCAGCTCTTACATACAATATAATGAAATAAGGCCAGACTCAGTCAAAATAGAGACAGTTGCTCTTCCTTTAAAGAGAGCTGGTTAGGGGGTCCTCCACAGGAAGGGGGGGTGGGGGCATAAAAAAGTAAGAAAAGAAAATGACAAAGCAAACCACTCTTTGACTTGCACGGAGATGGGAAACGTCCCTGCCCTCTCTGGGCCCGAGAAGGAACACAGGCAGACCCCACAGTTCCTACAACTCCCTGGAAGTGCGTCTTGGTGGTGGGCAAGCGTGGGGCGGGGAA
The DNA here is from genome assembly GCA_004027025.1 of Myocastor coypus. Classification (NCBI taxonomy): domain Eukaryota; kingdom Metazoa; phylum Chordata; class Mammalia; order Rodentia; family Myocastoridae; genus Myocastor; species Myocastor coypus. The sequence goes on from PVJA010024103.1 coordinate 17,669, forward strand.
GGTGGGTGTGGCCGTCTCCCCTCACGTGGCCAGACAGAAGCAGCCAGAAGACGCTGCTGACTGCCTCACTTTCAGAGAGGCTAGCACGTGTGAACATCCAGGCTTCCGGAACTGCAGGACAGGAAGCTCCGGTGCAGAGCTCGGTTCCTGGGAGCTCAGTGAGCCTCGGCCCGGAACTAAGCGCAGGGCACTCTGAGCACGCATTCAAGGCAGTTCTCACTTCCCCTGTGTGGAGACAGGAATACCGAGGGGTGTGGGCTGGGTCAAAAATGCACTCCAGTGGGTCAGATGGCTCAGTGGTCTAAAGCCCCTGCTTGGGAAATCTTAGGCGGCTGCAGGGACCATGGTTCGATCCCTGGCACCACATGCTGTGCCAGCCCTGCCGTGAGCTCGAACTATAGGAGACTCGGACTATGGACTAAGCCACGGATCATTCTGTGGCTAGAAGAGGTTAGGAGGTAGGGCCGGGCATAGGGAGCAGCTCACGGCAGTGGGACCTGGGAGTTTCTGGGGCTCTGCGGGGCCCCTGGTCCTTCCCACTGAGGCCCTTGCCCGCGCTGTCTGCTTCCCTAAACCCAGGAGTTCGCAGATTGCTCTGCCGTGCCATCCCACCACGATGCTTCTGCCCCTGAGCCAGGCGACCCTGGAGTGACTTCCCTGAAACCAAGAGCTGCGTATGCCAGCTCTTTGGTCCAAGGAACAGAAAGCTGACCCATAAGAAGGAAAAGGAGGGCCGATCTGATAGCTCAGCGGACTAAAGCGACATCTTAGGCAGAGCGCAACACCTGGGGCTCGATCGCTGGCCTGCTGTGCCGCCCGCCCCCGACACACACCCCAGGCCATGCTGAGCCAGCAACTGAGACCGGGCGTGGTGGTGCGCGCCTGTAATCCCAGCACTTGGAGGCTGAAGGCAGGAGGATCACTGTGAGTCTGATCTGTGTAGTGAGACCCGGTCCTAAATACATTTTTTTTTTTTATTTAAAAAAAAAAAAAAAAAAGCTGACTAATAAGAAGAGAAATGAACCCATGCTTCTTCAAGAGATCAAAACATCCCCTTTAGGATGGAAAATAAAACTGACAGCTGTGTACAAAAAAAGCAGAAAGAAGAAGCATGCAGCCCATGGTGAGTTCTCTTCAAAAACCTTGCAGAGCCTGTGGTTGCTGACGCGGGCGTCCAACACTCGCCTCGCTTCTGCAGTCCAGATGGGCACTGCTCATACCCTGCTTGCACTGGCGCTGGCTCTGCCTTGGCATGCGAGGTGTGCACAGCTACTATTTATTTCCGATTTTGCAAGATTCCACAAGACATTTTGAAAGCAATTCTAAGGCCATCACGCCAGACTTTACGATCACACTGACTGCATTGATTTTTATTTCTCCCTCGCAGTGATGAGTCTAGTAAATGAGAGGTGTAAGTAAAAAAGAAATTGGTGGTTCATAACAAAGTAACAGAATTGGAGACCACATTATTTGCTGAATTTAAAAAGCTGGCATACTCATTCACACACCCTACCAGGAATGAACAAACTAGGGTGCCTGGTGCTTTTTATGAGATTATTATAATGTGTGCCCCTGCAAAATGGGCGATCTGTCTTTATGGCCCCTGGTGAAGTGTCAGCCGACGCGCATAACCAACTCTGAGCGCTGCAACTGTTGCCTCTCCTGCTCGAGTGGATTTGCAATGCTATTCATTATTTCCATCACCATAAATTAGCACGACATTTACACAAGATGTTAGAAGAATTCTGGGTGCAGGGAGAGACAAAGAAGGGGAAGGATGAAGGGAAGGAGAGAGGGAGGGAGGGAGGGAGAGAGGGAGGGAGGGAGGCAGGCAGGCAGGCGGGCAGAGACAGACATACAGACAGAAAGACTCAGGACAAGATACAGTCCCCAAGGTCAAGCCCCATGAACTAGCCCCCTTCAGTGTGCTCACCACTGAAGGTGCCAGAATCCTTGGGCACCTGAGCTCCAGGGCTGGCCAGATAGCCCAGAGGATTAAAACACCTGCTTAGGCTGATGTGGGGACTGGACTTCAAGCCCCTGGCCCAGGGAAGGCCAAGACAGTGACTGAGACTGCGCATGGTGGTGCACGCCTGTCATCCCGGCGCTGGGGAGCCTGAAAACAGGACAGGCACTAACGAGTCTGATTGAAGCCCTGTAGACCCGGTACTAAATACAAAACCAAAATCATTTGAGCTCCACCTCAAACCCCAATACGGTGAGGACTAACCCTTCAGTGCACGAGTCTTTTAGGGCACATTTTAATTCAACTGTCACACCATCCCAAGGTTTTGTTTGTTTGTTTGTTGCTTTAGTTCTTTTATTGCTTTGCTGAATTAAGCTGCCTACTTTAAGTAGTCCGAGTAAAGGCAGGCATGGTGGTGTGTCCCCATAGTCCCAGGATGTTGAGAGGCTGAAGCAGGAGCACAGCTTCCATCCCTGTTGGGTAAGTTATGGACCAGCAAATCCCTATCTCAAATAACCAATACCCAAAGGGTGGAGATGAGGCTGTGTGTGAAGGCTCCAAGTTCTATCCCCAGGCCTGGAAAGAGTTACTCGGTGTAATTCCCACTCACTTGAAAAACTCTAAAACATACAATTATACTTTTGCTTATTTCTAATGCTTTTCTGAGAAAAAAGAAAATGAAAGTAGTGGAGGTTAGATACTTCTCCCACCACAATAAAACCAAATAACTTTGTAACTCAGTCCCAAGGATGGAAGAGCTCTAGTTTTATAGGGTTTCCTCATTATCTGAAGAAAGACGCAGCATAAATCACTATGCGCAGACAAGCACTATGATCTGATGTATGGTGAAATCAGAGTCACATACACTTGAGTAATTTGTCATGAGCTTTTAATTACAGGAAGAGACATATTAAATTTATCTCTATGTCCTTATCATTCAGTTCAATGCCTGGAATGTAAAAGTTACCTGATAAATGCTCGTTTAATGACGAGATGAATGAACCGAAAGTATTAAAAAATGACTCATGCTGTAGCTGTATGTCACCGCGTGAGAGATAGTGCAAGGATCCTGGCCATGGAGCCGCACACAAATGAAGAAAAACCCCCCCGCTTGCAACCCAGAAGTGCTGAGGTGAAAACTAGCCGGCGGGCAGCCACGCCATGAATGACGACTTTCTGCTTCTGACACACCTGGCCAGCCGGGCTGCTGCACAAGGTGTCCACATCCTGGCCTAGGTAACAGTTGTTCTTTGCTCAGAGAAGTGAGTGAAATGCGCAGAACTTGGGAATTTCATGAAGAAACTTGGTGCCATGAACTTAATCAGGCTTCAGGCCACTGGGGCCCAAAGGACACGCGCCACACTAGCCACAGGACAAGAAAACAGGAGTGGTGCTCCATCCTATTACATGAGCGGTTGTTACCATCTTTGAATGAATACTCACTGGAGATTCCTGCATGAGTTTGGTTCCTTGGTTTCTTCAGCAAACAGCAGTGGTGTGGTTTAGGTAAACAACCCTCAAATACGTATGTGCTACAGGCTTAGCTGCCTACCTTAGACACTAAGGAACCCTGAGCCGTGACACCTTAAGGATATGGGACTTAGGGGGAGGTAGTCTGCTCATGGGCTATGTGCCCTTAAGGGGGCGGAGGGTATTGGGTCCCTCCACTCTTTCTAGTTCTGTCTGCTGAACAGATCTCCTGCTCTAAATCTTCCCATCATAATAATACACTGCCTAACCAGCCTAAATCAATAGACATGTTAGTCTACTTCCCATTGCTGGAAAATTCCCAATACCACTGTCATGGTTTGTGGCTAGGTGTCCCCGCAAAGCCTCCTGTAGTCACTGGGGCAGCTTGTAGACTTGGCCATTCATTGTGATCCAACGCAGGGATTATGGGTGTGAGAGCTCCTCCCGCCTTGGGTGGGGGGGAGTAATCTGCATGCAATAGAAGGAAGAGAGAAAGGCCTGTTGGCTGCCTCAGCCCCTGCTCCTCCCTTTGCTCCTTGCTGTTTTTCCCCTCCCATAAACTACTGCTGGTCTCTGCCGTGTGCCCTCTGCCTTGGAGCCAGCTGAGTGTGGACTGAAACCTCCACTAAGTGTGCATGAAGTAAACCTTTCCTACCTTAATCTGGGGTGTTGGGTATTTTGTCTCAGCAATGAGAGAAAAGTAACTGAGACACACACAATGCTTAAAGAGAGCTGAGTCGTGGCTCACCTGTTCAGAGAGTGCAGTCCATGGTTGGCTTGCTCCATGGCAGAAATGAGAGAAAGACACAGAGACACAGAGAGAGACGGGGAGGAGGATACAGACACAGAGACACAGAGATAGACAGGGACACAGGTACAGACACACAGAGAGACAGATCACAGACACAGAGACCAAGACAAAGATAGAGGCACAGACACAGAGACACAGTGAAAACACTGATTTTTTTGGTATGGTGGCAAACACTTCTGACACAAAGACCCCAGTTATCTATAACTGTTCAAGGTCTGGCTGTTTGAGGACTAACAGATACCCGTGCTGACGTTTCTATTATATCCTCTAAAAATTGGCCTTGTGAAAAAAATAAAATAAAATAAAAATTGGCCT
>PVJA010024103.1:22330-32444 GCA_004027025.1 Myocastor coypus
GGGGGACTACCTTACAGATCCCTGCAGCTTCCCAAGAGATAAAGACCCTTGCTTTAAATTGAAATTTAGAGTAATGGCCATTACTCCCTGCCTCGCCCTGCCCCTCAAGTGCTTAACAAAACAGCTATAAAGATGCAAAGCCATTGCCCCAGGACATTTTAAAAGATTAAAATTCTTTTAATTCCTAATAAGTTTGATTGCTTGTTTTACTGTCCTAAATTTAAAATGTTGTTTAAAATAGGACTTTTGGGAGCCCGGCAGGATGGCTCAGTGTTCTAAAGCACCTGCTTAGGAAAGCTTGGGCGGCTGCAGGGACCGTGGTTCGATGGTTCGATCCCCGGCACCACAAGCTGCGCCAGCCCTGGCCTCAGGGCAGGCTGAGCCGGCCACAAAAACAAACAAACAAACAAAAGTTCTGAAACAAGAAAAAGATTTGTAAAAATAAATAAATAAATAAAAATAAAATAGCACTTTTATATATTACAAATAAATATAAAGGTTTAAAATAATGTCTAAAAGCCCTACAGTTTAAACAGTTGTTGGATTTTGATATCCCACTTAACTAATAAAGGGCTTAATGGTGACCTTTAAGAATCAAAATTATAACTTACTAATTTCTCTGCTGCTATCTACTGCCATTATCCTTCAAAGGAGTTAAATTAATTTAACTTTTTTTTACAGATAAGATCATATTAGATAAAATTTAAAAAAAAATACATGGCTGCCTCTTCCAAAAAATGAAATAAAGGTTTCTCAGTATATGATTAAAGTTTTTTTTTTTTTTTTTTCTTGTTTCAGAACTTTCGTTTATTTATTTATTTTTATGGCTGGCTCAGCCTGCCCTGAAGGCAGGGCTGGAACAGTATGTGGTGCTGGGTATGGAACCGCAGTCCCTGCAGCCACCCAAGCTTTCCTAAGCAGGTGCTTTAGACCACTGAGCCATCCTGCCGGGCCCCATGATTAAAGTTTTGTTAAAGCAAAAGGAGAGTCAATCCTGACAACTTCACCTTTTAATGTATACTATTACATTTTTAAACTTTTACAACAACAAAAAGACAAACCAGGTATAAATAAATAAATAAATAAATAAATAAATAAATAAATAAAAATTTTATTTTATTTTATTTATTTTTATTTTTATTTTTATTTTTATTTTTTTTTTTGTTTTGTTTTGTTTTGTTTTGTTTTTGTTTCAGAACCTTTATTTGTTTATTCACTCATTTTCATGGCCGGCTCAGCCCGCCCCGAGGGCAGGGTTGGCACAGCATGTGGTGCTGGGGATCGAACCGCAGTCCCTGAAGCCGCCCAAGCTTTCCCGAGCAGGCGCTTTAGACCACTGAGCCATCCCGCTAGGCCCCAATAAATAAAAATTTTAAAAGGAACTAATAAAAGTTCTTAAGAGAGATTTCCACACCTGACTATAAAAAAAAAAAACTCACTCTACTACTAACTTGGGACAAAGGATACACTTGTGTTTTCCCAAAAAAATACTAAACAACTTACTGAGGTACCAGCATATACTGTCAAACTACACCATAAAGCCAAATCTAAAAAAGTTAACCCAGGGAGGCCTGCCTTCTGTTGCTCAGGAGTCTCGGAAAGCTGAGGCCTGAAGCTTCAGGGGGGAGCTCCGCTTGTGGGTACCCTGCCCTTAAATCATAGACAGAGCCCAGGGAGGGTTACCTTCTGTTGCCTGAGATTCCCAAAAATCTTGGGCTCAAGGTTGCAGACAGCGGCTCTTCCCATGGCTGCCCTGTTCCTTCTTTATCTGCTACGTGACACCAATGTTTGCCTCCTCCCCTGCTTGAACTATTATTTGTTAGCGTGTCTATGAGCTACGTGTCTAAAAGCATATGCGTGAACTACATGTCTGTTAGTATTAGCGTGAGCTATGTGCCTAGACATGTCTAGAATATGCTGTGTCTACTAAAGTAGTGACATATACTCCTTAGCCATTTTTTAATGCTAAATTTTTTTTAAAAAGAGCCTTCTGAGGCCCCGGGCTCACTGAAACAAAAAAAATCTCAGTGAGTCTTCTAAAGCTACCTTCATCGGGTCTTCCCGTTGTTTCTTTTGGCAGTGGACCAAAAATCATACAACAACACAGAGACAGACAGGGACACAGACACAGAGAGAGACAGCAACAGAGATAGACAGAGACACAAACACAGAGAAAGACAGAGACAAAAATAGACACAGAGACACAGACATAGAAACAGAGACAGACAGGGATAGACAGAGACAGACAGAGACAGAGACAGAGATAGACAGGGACACAGGCACAGATAAAAAAAAGAGATAGAGACACAGACATAGAAACAGAGACAGATATAAACACAGAGACACAGACATAGAGACAAAGAGAGACAGTGACATACACAGAGACACAGAGATAGACAGACAGAGACAGAGACACAAACATAGAGACAAAGACATAGTCATAGAGACACAGAGAGAGGCAGCGGCAGAGACAGAGACAGGCAAGGAGAGAGAGACTAAGCCTGCCAAAGGCCACGCCTTCAAGGACTACCTCTTCTAAAGGGCCTTCCCGCTAACAGTTCCATCAACAAGGAATTAATCAACGGATTAAGCCACACAAAGAGAATATCACACACATGATCCAGTCATCTTGCCAAAGCCCACAGATCTAAGCACATAAGACTTTTAGGGTAGATTTTTCGATCGAAATCGTAGCAGCAGGCCACTTACCCATGGACCGAAACATTTAAACCGTGAGCCAAATAAATCTTAATTCTAGGTAAACTGATTGTGTTAGGTGATGGGTTAGAGCTATCGAAAGCCAGTAATTAATACAAAGCCCATGCAGTTTCAGTGTAGAGTTAGTGCTGCATTCTGAGGTGCACTGTGGAGTCACTAAGGCAAGAGACTTTGCTAGCTCACGGAGACAGATGCTGGGATCCAGGGCTTTCCAAGACAGAGTCCAGGCTTCCTCACTGGTCAGCTGCTTGCGGCGTGATGGCTCCAGCAACCTGTGCTGACGTCCTGCCTGTCTTCACACGGGTCATACAGGGAAAACCTGAGACCCTCTGAACTCCACTCCTAGCAGGATATCTTGTGACTGTTTCCAGAGCTAGACCAGATCATGAGGTAAGGTACTAGAGCCCTGCAGAAAGGCGCACACAGCCATTCGTCCTTCATGTATCTCTGAATTTAGCTGAGCACGGGCCTTTCATTGTTACTGCTCCATAGGAGGCAGGTGCAAGCTTCTAAGTGTCTCTGTAACTGCTGGACTATAAATGAGACATAGATTCTTAGTGGCCGAGCTGCCATAGCTCTGGGCGTCTCCCATCAGGCCTTTCAGCTTTGGCGTGGTCCTGCTGGATTCAAGTCTCGCAACAGCCAAGCCAGGTAGACCTGGCCTCTGCTGACTGTGTAGGAAATTCTCCATCATGATCCATTTGGGATCGGTGTCTTTTTGTTGCCTAAATTCACAGAAAGGCAGGTGGACGTACTACCCGAGACCACTCTGATATCGTGCCGCAGTATTTCTTCATCGATGCGGCCATGGGGTGGGGTGGGGGTGGGGGGCCCTGAACTACCACCGTCATCAACAAGATGCATGCTGGGAGGTAAGTCCCTGGGCATTTTGTCATTGTCTGGGTGTCAGAAACTGTCCTCAGGCCTATGCGCTCTAACATAACTAAGTCCTACAGTCTTCTGGGAGTACTGCTGTACATTCTAGCTCTCATCGATGGGACCATCCTTATATAGCAGGAGAGTATTTGCAAATGATTTGTGAATTTTCCGCATGTTTCTGAAGGCTAAGGGCTTCTTTTGTACAACCCTAAAAGCCTTTCCAGGACATGCAGGTGGGCTCTGTGTTTTGTTTTGTTTTGCTTTTTTCTTATTTCAGAACTTTCTGTTTGTTTGTTTATTCATTTTTATGGCGGGCTCAGCCTGCCCTGAGGGCAGGGCTGCCGCAGCATGTGGTACCAAAGATCGAACCGCGGTTCCTGCAGCCACCCAAGCTTTCCCAAGCAGGCGCTTTAGACCACTGAGCCATCCTGATGGGCCCCAGCTCTGTGGTTTTGATCCTCTGTGCAAATGGTTCCTTTCGTTAGACCTTTGTGTGTCTCCAGTACGGTGAAATGACTGATTGCCCTGAAATGCACTGAATGCGGAGATGATTACTTTATGTTAGAACAGGCATTTCTGCAGGCCAGGGCTGGGCCGTGCTCCACCACGGAAGACGCACCTCACACATCCACAGAGCAGCAGCGTGGCCTGAGCCCCAAATAGTTAACAAGCACAAGGACAGATCCAGGACCAGGGCAGCATTCAGGAAGCTGTTGGAGTTCAGTCATGGCATGTTTTACTTTGGCCACCGAAGCTCTTTTCTACCAATGGCTTAGAACTTGATCAGCAAAAGTCCTGGCTTGCTGAGCACAGTGTCACTCTGTCATATGTTTTCAATCTTGGCTCTTGCTTTCCTTTTTTGAATTCCCAAAGAACACAAGTTTATTTTTAATTATGACATTTCCATACTTTCCCAAAGTCTGACCCACATGTGACACGTGGAGAATAAGAAGCAGATTCTTTTCTTTCAGCCTGGCCTGAATGCTTCCTTCTCCTAAAACCTTTCTGACCATAAATGTCTTGGGCAAGGCGATGATTCACTGCTGCATAGATTTTTATGCTGTGCCAAAAGGAGATCCAGGAGCCTGGTGATGGCGGGTGTACCCTGCCGTCCCAACCAAGCAAGAAAGAGCCCGCCTCAGCCGTTGCCACCGCTGAGCTGAAGCACGTTTTTAAGAAAATAATCACGCCATGTCAACAAGTCTTGTTACAGTCAAGGTTTTACTATTCTAGTTCTTTTGAGAATGACAAGTTCTCAAGAAGAAAACTGGAAAAGAATGTTACCCAATCTATCACCGCTCAATATTCACAAAGAAAGAGCAAGTAAGATGCACCTCAAGGGGCCTCGTGGGATGGCTCAGTGGTCTACAGCGCCTGCTTGGGAAAGCTTGGGCGACTTCAGGGACCGCGGTTCGATCCCCGGCACCACATGCTGCACCAGCCCTGCCCTCAGGGCAGGCTGAGCCGGCCATAAAAATGAGTGAATAAACAAACAAAGGCTCTAAAACAAGAAATAAATAAATAAACAAACAAACAAATAAATAAATAGATGCACCTCAAATGAGGTTGCACAGAGAACGTAACTGTCACTATGTTGACTGTAGGGTGCGTCCTTTAAGGTGTCGCCAGCTCCCTACCATGGAAAATTACCGATTACTTGGATGCTCCCTGCCATGAAAACAACGTGAGATTCCAGGCAGGACCTAGTAAGAGCCTGCTCTGCAGGAGACAAGGTTAGCGCCATGCCAGTACATCGCACCTTCCTGTCCCTTTGGGGGCCGCTTGCTGACGTCTACATAATGCACCTGAGGGGTAGCTGCAGAGGACGGGATCCTTCCCAAGTTGAAGGTGAGATTAAATATTACACAACACCAAATCCATAGAGGAAGAAAGGAGGCTAGGGATTGCCAGAGGCTGAGGGAGCGGAGGCTGAAGAGAGGTGCGCAAGGGGAGTTCTTCTCACTTCTTTTTAAGGTGATAAAGATGACAGCAAAGATGGGTTTTTGTCCTCGTTACTACCTCCAAAACCACTGAGCTGTTATACTTTCAAGTGGCGAATTTTGTGATGTGCGAATGACATTACAATAGAAACAGAGGTCAGTACTCCGCTGAACGCTCTTCTGCACACACATGCATGCACACACAGCAGCAGCAGCCCATCTACACATCCGGTCTGCGAATCCTATGTCGTCATCCTGCTGCATGATCACCCAGCGTATATTCGGATATCCAAGATAGGTCAAGACCACAGGCTTCAGAAGAGCTCCTTCATTCTCTGCATCAGACGGGAACCCCACCCCATGCCACTTGTGTTACCTGCATGAAGCTTTAGAAAATGACCCTACGGGCTGTGCTCTTGAAAAACGGCGTTGCAACGACTTTGCTATTCTACATGGATCTTCCTTCCATGCTTCAAGTGGCGCAGCCTCAGCTCTTCCACTGAGCACCAGGGAACTTTCTCAGGCCCCGTGGAAGGGTCAGTCCTGTCTGCACAGGCTCCTTCCGAAGGGTGGCACCGTGACACTACTGCCGAGCAATCGGGTGCGGATGAGCCAGCAGATGCCCACGCGTTCATCCCACTTAAGGACATCTCATTTGCTTCCAAACTTCGGCAGGGACGAACAAGCTGCCTAAAGAGGTTGCATGCACCTTTTCGTGCGGACACTGGTTTGCAGTTCCCTGGGGGTAAGCACCAAAGAGTGCATTTGCTGGACCCTCGGTTAAGTGTCGTCCGATTCCCTTTAGTTCTGCTGTATTTGGCAACCCTGTTCTCAGACAACTTCCGCCTGACTAGAATAGTGCAGGAACAAGACATATGTCAATGGGGAAAGGAAACAAAGGACATCAGAAATCCATCGCTCGTATGTTCCTTCACAGGATATTTGTTGACTAAAGAAATGCACTGGACGCTGGACAAACATACAATGGGTAGTGGGAGAAACTTGTGCTATCGAACAAAGCCAGGCAGCACAGTGAGGGCAGTGGTGTGTCTTACCAACATACGAGGGCTGGAAGAGAGAGAAAGGGCAGCAGTGCTCCGCAGAAAATGTCCCCAAGAGTCTCAAAGAAAAGCCACATTTGTTTCCTGAAAAGCAAGATCATGATTTTCCCATTCCCCCTGGGTTATCACTGCTTCAAACTGTTCAGGCTGTGTTTGAGAAGCTGCTATCTTTTAGGAGAAATGTGGAAAGATCCTATAGGAGTTTGGGTGGGAGACACAGGTAGGAAAGGGTACTAACACGAATGCATCACACACACACACACACACACACACACACACACACACACACACGCAAGGATAGCCTGTAGCTATGGACCATGTATTCTTCCAGCCATCCTGGGTCTGATGATCCCATCACCAGCAGCCAGTCACTCTGATATTCTTTCAGAAAACGGGTACGTTTGCATAGCTCAGATCTACAGGCCTTTCCTTTTGGTCAAGACAAGAGGTACTCTGTGCTTTTCCTCTTCCATCTTTGGAAGGAAACACCACCTACAGCTCTCGTCCTGTGGAAAGGGAAACTGTGTTGATGCGTAAAGCGCGGTTACCACTATTACAAGTTCAAGTTTTGCCTTGGGAATCTCCGTCCTCCCCGCACCAGCCCCTGGCTATTGAAATTCCCTGACCTGGATCAACACGCAGGACTGCCAGGATTATCCTATGTGAAAATTTTGCAGCTCGTATCTAACACACTGGACATTTCCTTATAGGCAGTTTAAGATTTACAGGTGCACTTGATCAAATAACTGGAATGATTTGAGGTGTGCTTCATTGGATAATTTATTCCATATGTACTGAACCTCCAAGCATTTGGCAAAGGACCAGCAGATCTGACTTTAAAAGGTAAATGGTTCCAACAGAAAGGAAGCAGCTGAGAGGTAAAAAAAAAAAAAAAGGGCGACTTTATGTTTTAATGGCAACATAAACTGTCTAGAAGGGACATTTGTCAGCTCCACAGGAATTGATCTTCTGCACTTTCAGCTCCTCTAACAAATCTTGTAAAGCATAGGAGCATCTACTCCGGTAATTTATTTGTTTAGGAGTATGGAGTGAATCTGCATAAGACATCTTTCCCTGGCACATATTTTATCTTGGTGCTGGGTGGAAGGTAACAGTGACCCAGTGACCCGCTGAATATGACACACTCCAAAGAAAGCTGAGCAGGTGTGATTTACGGTGCATTAAGGGGACAGCACGCCGAGTGTCGCGTGAGGGCTGAGATAGGTAGGCCGACGCCTGGGTGAACTTCACCCCTTGGGAGCAGAAGTGTTTGAACGTGGAAGCCGTCTGCTTTGGTTTCACCTGATATTTTTAAATGACGTAAGTCCAAAGAGATTTCACTGCTTAATCAGCAAGATTGGAACAACCAAGCGTGCTTGGTAAAGTTGTAGAAAATGGGAAGCGCAAATGAATTGGGAGATAAGGCTTGATCGAGACACATCAAGCTAAGCCGCATGGTTGTAGAGAAACAGAACGCAGAGGGTGCCTTGGTGTTCAACAATTACGCCTTCTGCTATGGAACGCTTTGTCTATGTGGCAGCTGTGTGCTGAGCACACCCTCTACGGCCAGAGTCAGGCAAGTCCCAACAAACAAAACCAGGACTGCGACACAAGTGCTGCCCTCTGAAGGAGCTGGCAAGCACTTACCTCTGTCTAAGTATGTGTGTCCAGGACTATGGAGCCATGAGAAGGAAGAGAAGACACACCCACCCCCTTCTCCTGAAAACCCAGAAGAACAAGTGGGGTGGCAAGTGGTCTTTGGTGCAAGTCTTGAGAGATTAAGTAAGAACGTACTGTGCACAGAAGTAACAGTATAGACAAAGAACAGGCCGTAATCAAAATCAAAATCAAAATCACAGGTCATACTAAAATAATCCAAGAATCCACTGTGGAAGGCTTTACTTCATTCCTGGACAAGAATCTGCAGCTCTCTTTCCACCCCTGGGAAGTGGAAACCCTGACGTCTCATTTGCAGGTGAATGAAAGGCTCAAAGGAGGCACTGAAGCTTAGGCACAGGGCACGTGGCCACGCAGGCCGACCCTGTGGGGCATCCCATGCGGGGCAGCCCACGCGTGGCAACCCACGCGTGGCAGCCGTGGGTGGGGAGGAGGGCCACCTCCCTGCGCGTTTGGCTCTGATTAAGGTAGGCACGGAGAAAAAGGAAGTTAGCTCCTTCCTGGTTTCGTGGACAGCAACATGTCGCTAGGCATGATGACCTCAGCAGCCACGCTTGTCCTTTCCTACAATTTCTTCACCTTCCTATGATTTTTGACATTATCTTTGTAGTGGTCAGAGATCTAAGGAGAAGCCGAAGCGGGGTCCAATCTCATTGCTACCACGTGGATTTCAGCTTTGTCCACGCTTATTCTGAGGCCTGTCCAGATTCCCCCAGGGCACGTGTTCCGAGGTCTTGGTGGCCAGCGAAAGGCTGCAGGCTCGTCGCGACACAAGGTGCGCAGTTTGCGAGAGCCGGAGAGATAAAGACCCGCGGTGTTGACACCCACGGGAGGACTTCTCTGCCTAAATGGTGACGCAGCGCAGCGACTTTCAGGCAAGCTGACGCACCTTGAGAGGAACGGCGAAGCGAAGCCAGTACGACCCGGGAGCTTCAGCACCGCACGCTTGCTCCTCGATGAGAAACTCAAAGTATAGGTAGAGAGCAAAGTGAAACAGGGCTACGAGGAAGTAGGACGAGCGATCTGCGAGGAAGGGAATTGAGACCACGAAGGAGGGCAGGGCAGGTAAACGCAAAAGGACGAAAACAAGAGCTGAGAGGCCTTATGTGCATGCGCACCAGCTGTCCTCAGAGAACGTCAACATTACGCAGCTGTCGGAACCAGGCTGGGCTGTGCTAGAGGAAGCCGAGTTAGGCCTGCCTCCTCCCTGGACTCCCACAGCTGGCAGGCACCGAGGAGGATTCCTTAGGGAACGGAGGAAATGTTTATTCTTCCTCTGGTGGGATGCCCCAAGAGCAGAGATTCTCTTAAGACCTGTCATCACTTTTGGACTGTAATCCATTGCACTTCATGTTATTTAGATTGTGTGTATCCATATGTGAGGTGGTACAGAAGACTGGACCCCCAGACCTCGTTTGTACTGAGCTACATCACCCTCCCTTTTGAGAACACATCTCTTTACATCATTGCCCAGTTGGGCCTAGATGCTGTGGTGTTCCCGCCTCAGCCTCCTGAATAGCTGGAATTACAGGCCACATCACAATGTCCAGCTCTATTAAGGTATTTACTGCACCCACATGGCTCAGCTGATACTGGTGAGGTAGTTCGTTGCAATTGTCCTGTGTCAACAGCACAGCACACAGAGGAAAGGGATGAATGAACTGTGGTGCGTCTAAGGAGAGTCACCCAGAGAAAAACATTCTCTCAGGCTTTCACAGAAAGCAAAATGGCCAAGCAATGGCCGTGACTCGTCCCGAAGGCTGACACTAACAACAGTTCTACAAAGTACTGCCTATGGTCCCAAACTTAATCCTGAGGGGATTTGACCCTGGAAGATAC
>PVJA010024104.1:0-32123 GCA_004027025.1 Myocastor coypus
TCTTTCTTGAAAAGGAAACTTTATAGCTATAATTCTGTTAGAAATTTTTAAACCTATTGTAATGGTTGACTCAAATTTCAGGTTTCATCTCAAATGAAAAATTTAATAAGCACTGTTTTCATAATCATGTGGGGTAAAAATGAATAAATAATAAAGAAATATTAACAGATACCATTTACTAAAAATCTCTATGCTGGATGTTAATGAAATTTTAGTACCACACTTTTGATACAATTATAATATTGAGCTTAATCATAGTCTTGTTTTTTTCAGAAATATAAATGGTCATGTGCAAAAAGTTTTGAGAAATGCATTCTTAGAAAAATTTCTTCTTATACAAAACATGGTTAAGATTTAATAGCACAGTTGTGATAACATGGACTTTATAGTGTTACGGTTCCACTGTCATATTCAAAGGCTACTATTGACCAAAGTGTGCCGTGCATAACTGTACTTGTTTTAGTGTTGGTATTTAGTAATATTTGGAAAAGATTCAGAGCTTCTTGTGTAATAGGTACTGATACTGTAAAGATAGATCTAAATTAATTCAGATTAGTGTTATTATTCACACACCTTTTTCCATCAAGGACTAATTCATATGAATACATGACAAGACAGTCAAGGATGATTTTGTTTCTCTTCTCTAGATGCTTCTCAGCCACCTTATTGTAGCAGTGTACCAATGACCTTTAGGTTAAATTTGTTAGAGATTTGAAGCTTGCAACCACTATATAATCTCTTAAAATCATACGCTTTCCTTTTTATTGAGAAGCCCGAAGGGAAAATCTTCAGTAGCAATTTTAGAAAATCTTTCATTGACAAGGTCTAATGGCGATATCTGATTACCTCAATTCATGGAAGTCAAAAGGAAAAAGCACTGCGAGGGACACCTCAGTGCCAAGTGGTCCAGCTCCCAGTATCAGAGCAAACCACCAGGGATGAAGCAAGTAAGGCAATGAGCATAGAGCACTGTCAAAATAGGAGCTAAAGCCTTTCCCACAGGAGCCTAAGTGTAAAGTTTTAAACAACAAAATTGGATTAGACCTAGATTATAAATCCCTGTACCTTCCACAATCTCTTTTCCAGTGCTGGAAATACCATAAACACTGGTTTAAAAGAACATAATGGGCAGCCATATTCACATGTTGCAATACGAATTCATTACAAAATGAATTGTTTCCTCTCCTGTATTTTTGCTTCAATGGCAAACAGTAAAATGGAATTGAATAGAACTAATGCACAGCACAAGTTTTTTTTTTTTAGATTTTTTTTTTTTTTTTTTTTGACAGGGTCTCATTATGCAGTTGAGGCTGGCCTTGAGCTCACTTTTGTAGCCCAGGCTGGTCTCAAAGTCGCACGGATCTTCCTGCCTCAGCCTCTCGAGTGGTGGGATTACAGGCGTGCGCCACCATGCCCGGCTACAAGTTTTTTATAGTTAAATAATGTAAGGCATACTTTTTCAACTGGATCATGATATTTGGGAATAATTATTACTTAGGTTCCCTATTATTCACTACACTAAAATTTTGCTTATGATTAAAAAAATGCTTAATTACAATGCATGAAACACAGAGCTAGATTGGTGAGATGAGCTTTAGGAGGCTTAGATTCAATAGCCTCCAACATCACAAGCTTCACTGGTGGCCCACTGCAATTGCAGAACATTTGACTGTGTAAGTATCTGCTTCCTCTTAGTCCAAAGAGAAGTATATTCTTTTCCTTTTTTTAAATTTTTTTCTAAGCAACATCAATAGGGAGGTGGGTCATGCCCATGCACTGTACTCTGTAGAACGATTGTGAGGACAATATGCAATATGTCAACTTTCAAAGAAAACAAAGGGGAAAAGAAAAAAAATAGTGATGTTGATTTAGAAGGGTTAATGTTTAAATGTTTAATTGTTTGATTAACCTTATATACCTATATGTATTAATCTAAACTGATCTGATGATGAAAATATGTAATATAACCATTGTTAAATTTAAACAATAAAAAATTGAAACTTAAAAAAATAAAAATTATAATAACTGTGTATTGAGCCGGGCATGGTGGCGCATGCCTGTAATACCACTACTGGGGAGGCTGAGGCATGAGGATCAATGTGAGTTCGAGACCAGCCTGGGCTACAAAGATGAGCTCAAGGCCAGCCTGATTTGCATAGTAAGACCCTGTCTCAAAAAGACAAAATAAAAGGAAACAAAACAAAACCTGTGTATTTAAATTTGTTAGACATACATGATACTATTAAATACACATACTTTTCAGTGAAAACTATCAAACTTTAATTCATTTCTGGACCAACGATCTGTTTCCTCAATACTCAACAGGTTTTAGTAGCAAAGTATGGAAATGTAGCTGCCTATTTGTACTTAGTAATTATATTATTTATATTAACCAGCCCCTTCTCTAGCGTAGTAAATGAGTTTGCTGGGGAGGTAATTTAATATAGTTAATCACAGAGTACTTGCATATGAAAGTCACAGATAATCTTTTATCTAAGAAATTATTGTTGGGGCTAGCAAGATAATTCAGTGGACTAAAGTGTCTGCTTAGGCAAGTTTAGGCAAAGCACAAAGACTGTGATTCAATCCCTGGCACCACATACTGTGCCAGCCTTGCCCCCAGGTTGGGCTGAACCAGCCAGAGTCCAGGTGTAGTGGCACATGCATATAATCCCAGTGCTGGGGAGCTGAAAGCAGGATCAGCATAAGTCTGAGCTGTGTAGTGAGACCCTGTAACAACCAAATACATAAATGAATAAATAAACAAATCAATCGATCAATACATAGTACTGTTTTGTGATGCTGGCTACCACTAGCCAATGGAGCATTAGTGAGTGAAAAATCATGACTTTCTGTCAATGTCTTTGTTACCAATATCTACTTTAAAATATGACAAAGGCCTCTTTTGTTATCAAGAGCAGCTCTATGTCCTGAGGCAAATCAGTTAACCTCTTGAAATGCAAATGTTTTATTTATTGAATACAAAGCTGGTCTAATTAATTCTAAGTTGTTTCACCTGCTAAAGACTGAAAGCTAAATAAATTGAAATTTGCATTTGTGTTACAGACTGGAAGTGGCAGAGATACAGGCTAACAACGGCAGTTGATATCTAGCAATTGTAGTCTTAAGCTCAACATTTAGGAAAAGACTTGTGATTACAAATAGAGGATTTTCTAATTTTGACAGTTTGTGTAAGAAAGGATAGAATGCTGTATAAGTACTTTCAAATTACAAGAACAGTCAGTGACATTTAGGTTCCAGTGAACCATCCAACAATAAATTGACTACATTGTACAAAATCCTACAAAATACAGTTTGAAATAACTCCTTTCAATAATAGGAACTGGAGAGGTACATCTTTTGCAAATTGGAAGTAAAGGCAAGGAAAGAAGTAGTAATTAACATGCATTGTTGTAGTGGTTGGTGGACTGTGTCAACTTGAGTTCAGAACCTCAACTAAGCTGGCTCAGCAATTCGACACCCAAGGGTATAGAGGAGCTGCCCTAGGGCAGTTCATCTCCTAAAGGAAATGAAAGGGGATTGAGGAGAGACGGAGCCTTCCATTTCCTTGGAGTAGCTCTAGTCTCCCCCTTCAGCTTGGGTGTCATCCCCTCGCTCTAGCACACACTCCTTGGCTTCAGCCTTGGTTCCTTTTGCTTCCTAGTGCCTTGCTTTGTAGACCCATCAGCCTCCTGAGAGGAAAAAAAAAAAAAAAGAAAGAAATTAAGTTAGTTTATGCTTCTAGGCCAGTAACGATATAACATCAACACAGCTGCCATGTTGTTGAAGTGAGGCGTGGTCTAAGAAGCACCAGCTCTACATGAAAACTGCTATTCTGGCTGTGAAGAACAAAGTATCCTCCTTCAAAGTGTATTCTCTGGAGCGGAAGGGCAAGTGTGCGTGCTCCAGCTAGTTATACTAGTCTTTTATCTTCTCTTAGTGCCTCTCCTATCAAATGCAACTTTAAAATAATATAAAAATGAAAGGTTTTCAGGGAGGGCTGGCTAAATTTCTCAGCAGATTAAAGCACCTACAAGCAGGCACAAGGGTCAGGCGTTCGATCCCTGGGCCTGCCGTGCCGGCCCCGCCCCCAGGGTGCACTGAGATGACAATGGAGACTGGGTGCGGTGACACGAGTTTGGGACCTCAGCTCTTGGAAGTTTGCAAACAGGCGGATCATTAGGCTTCCGATCTCGTGGTGAGACCCTAAACAGCATGTGGATCCTTCCCTAAAATAAAAATCTTAAAAAAGAGATTCTCATGAAGATATTTCCTATTTGTGTTAAGAATACAATCCTCTATGTATTTGTCTAGTGGGGTGTAATATATATTTAGCAAAATCTAAGACATGTAAGACAATAAGAGCATGATTTGATTCTAAAGGATTAGAAAAGAAATGAAACCGAGAACAAAGAGCAAAAACAAAGACAGAAAAGAAACAGAGTGAGATTAACAGATACAGGGATGCAAGATTGGACACATAATTGAACATTAGCACATTCTTTCAGTAAACCTTAATTTTTTCTTGTTCTTTTCACTTTTTCTTTGCAGAGAGCTACTATTTTTAATATTTATTTTTGAAATAGGAAAAACTCCCTCTCTCTCTCTCTCTCTCTCTCTCTCTCTGTATTTTAGGGGTCTGTTGGGGTCTCACTACTAGTTCATACTCATAGTGATCCGCCTGTTTATAGTCTCCCAAGAGATGGGATTAGAGGTGCGCCACCACACCCAGTCTCAATTGCTATCTCAGTGTGCCCAGGGGTTGGGGCTGGCACAGCAGTCCCAGGAAAAATTTCAAGATGCTCTTTTTAACAGATTGTCATTAAAACATATATAAGTACATACATGCACTTTTTAGAAAGAGATAATTTAAGAAAAAGGGGCCAATTGCAATTCACAGACTCAGCACAGTAATGGTGATGCTGAGTTTAAGATTCTTCACGTAAAAATCAGAACAATGTAGACTAGGGGGAATAGCCACAGGGGTAAATGAGGTAGTGTTGTGAGGGGTGTCAAACCTACACCTCACATGGAACATACGAGGTGTAAAGCAAATGCTTTTTGAGTCTGAAGCTCTCTGTAATCACTCTTTCTCCTGATCTTAATCATAAAGAGAAATGTTGCTGTCTTTGTATAGCTATTAACTGTCTCTTTACAATTGAGTTCATATCCTTGCCTTGGTTTGTAGTAAGAGATTTCACTAAGAAAATCTGAAATAAATGACATTTACTCTTGAAAAGTCTGAGCCTCTTCTTTTAATTATTTTAACCTATTGAACTCAAATTCTCCTTTTCACTACCTAATTGCATTGCCTTTTAATTGAAATATATTATCGGGGTGAATCACTGAAATGCAGCAGATGGGTCTGGCACGCCCTGCGGAAAGCTTCGTAGCGATGCAGGTGTCCTGCGGTACCCACTCAACAATAGCGAACAAATAGACCCCAAGCAACACCCTCAGCAAGGCCCTGTGCTGTCATGGTGCGTTTGTGTATGGGCAATATAGATAATCAGAAAAGACAACTGCAGTAATTCGAAGACAGGGGTAGTGTCATTCTATGTTTAAAATTGTGCCAATCTTTTCAGCTGAAAAAGTGCTTCTGATTAAGATTGAATATTTCTCTCTCTCATCGCATCTGGTTGTGCTCTGATCCAACTGATGTACCAATCCTTTTATTTCTAATTCAAGTCTAGGCATTTCTCTCCTTACTGTCATGAGATTTGCGTGAGGTATCTGTTCCTTTTGTCAGAACAAACCTGTGAGCGTACTTTCCTGAGTTTGTCATGCGGTCTTTAATAATTTTCTCCTAGAATTTAGAGTTTTCGAAATGGGCTGAAATCTAAAAATATTTCTGGCAGAAGCAGTTATATTAGACATCTTAATTATTATGTTTCCAAGGAAATGACAGGCTGGGCAAAGGCATCTGACGGGCCTCCCTGCAGCTATGTGCTTTTTATGTTGGAACTTTAGGCTATTATAAATTATCTAGGCCTGAGACTGGCACAGGCAGGATGCCTCAGACTTAACCCAGCAGCCACACAATGAAGCTGGAGATTAACCCCTCAGAGGTTCTCTGCTTTGCCTTTGGGGTGTACTTCCCAAGCAGAGGACCTCCAGGAGCACACAGTTCTCTCAACAGGCAGTGCAGGGTCTCTCACACACACTCACTGTCTTGAACCCTGGAAGCTAGGCCGGCACTGTTGGAGTCAAGTCCGCAGTTCAAATGGAACAGCAGCGTGGCACAAACTGGCGAGGAGGAGGTGGAAGCCTGCAGAATTCGTAAGACTGGCAGCGCTTCTGGAGGGCGGGCGCTCTTGACAGCCATTGTTTGATTGGAGTCCCTGCCCGCTCAGCTGAATGTCATGTTTCCACATCAGGAAAGGAATTTGCTCTCTGCACCTGCTGCCTCCTTGTTAGAGGGGAGGGCCAGGCATTTGGGTGATCTTTGAGTTAAGCAGCTGCTACAACAGCCACACGCAGACAAGGGAACAGGGTGAACTTGTTAAACTGCTTCCTGCCGGGAAGGTATTTTGAATCGCACTGCCAGCTCACTTCCTGAATTTAGGCCACTTTTCTGTCATTACTCCTATGCTGAAATTCCCAGCCAGGTCTATGTCCCGCTGCTAGCTGCTAAACACTGAAAAGACTGTAATTAGTGAGGCTCCATTTCCGCATAGAAGGAAGGATCAAACTGGATCCATTTAGCTTAGTCTTATTGAATCTCTATCCTAACATGCCTGGCACAATTCATTCACAAAGTGAAAACATGATATATCTTTCAAAAACATGTATTAATAAAGATGTTGTATATTGCGAGACTGCAGTAACATAAACAGGGAAAGGTTTTGGAAGGTTTTCATAACTGGAACAAACTAGAGTTTGTTTTGGACTGTAGACTTCCTTCCTATATTACCTTGGAAATGTTTGAATACTTTTCATCAAAAACATGAAAGAAAATAAAAATTCCAGCCCAATATGTGTTGCTAAATTCGTAGTGCAGTGCGGTTGCAAGAGAGCAGATGGAACACGTGACAGTAGCTGACCGGCTATGGAACCCCATGGTCGTTCTTTTCTAGTCAGAAATTCTAGGCACAAATGACCAAATAGGGTGCAGATGGAATGATGAGTTCTATGGTTTTGGTAATGAGTGCTAACTTGATAAAACTAGCAGAGACGAAAATTTTCACTCACAGTACATTAACTTGCCAGTCTCCTCCTTACAAACAGAATCCAGTGAAATCCATCAGGACACTCACAGAAATTTTTCCCAGGGGTATGGGCTGCTCACGGTCTGCTGATCCTGGCTGATGAGTTCATAAACATTGAACCTCTACATGTCTTCAGTATTAGTTATACCAGAAGATTTCCAAGGAATATATATATATATGTATATATATATATATATAATTTATTTCTGTATTTGGTACAGAGTCTCACTGCACAGCTCAGATTCATAGTGATTCTCCTATACTCAGCCTTCCCAGTGCTGAGATTGCAGGTGTACACCACCATGCCTCGTCTTGGTTGCTGGCTCAGTGCAGCAATGGGCAGGGTTGGCATGGCATGCAGTACCAGGGACTGAACCTCGTCCCTGTGCTTGCCTAAGGAGGTATTAATCCACTGAGCTATTGTGCTGGCCCTAAGGAATTTATATCTCATCTCATGTATATATTGTATTTGATGGATAGCTAGTTGTTGGTATAATACACACACATAAAGAAATACAATATTTCAAAAAGTCATTAAGCCAAACTATATTAATATTACACTGTGCTCAAGAATATCAACATCCATTTTTATTGTGTGGATCATCTGATCACATGCCCAAGATAGATTTCAAATGTTGCTATCACCAATGTTAATCACATGCTTAATCACACAGTGGACACATAGGAAAATTAATTGAATAGTCCTTCATTACTAATCAAAAATAGGCAACAAATGATCTTGGATTATAAAACTAATGCAAGATGCTCTGTAAAGAGTTTTAAGTGTGTTTTTCTTATTGTCTTTGTTGTGATTGCTTGTTCTGGTTTTTGAAAAAATATCTCACTTCGTCCTGCAAACTGGTCTTAAGCTCCAAGACTGAAGTGATTCTTCTGCCTCAAACTTGCCACCATGCCTAGGTAGTATTACTTTATTCACTGATCATTTTTTACTTTGAACTAGTAATGTAGATCCAATATATTTTTATCGTTGTGAGAGAAACATCAGTTACTAGTTTTCCTATTTGTGTTGGCTTCAAACTTTCATTATTTGCTCTTGCTATAAGACATTTGCAGTCAAGCAGTGAGTACCCCCTTGGAGTCAGAGCATGTACTCTGTAGCCACAGAGAGGGTTGGGAGCATTTCTTTAGAAAATAGTCTTTGGCACAAAAAAAGCTGCCTCATCTGAGAAATTCTGCCCACCCTAAGGCAGTTCCCAAACAAATTACTGACAAAAGTGGGATAAAAATGTGTAGTATTCTTGCTTCAACTTTGTGTAGCAGTTACACAATTTAGGCTTTTGCTATGATCACATTGTTGTAGAACAACTTCATTGCATCATCTTGTGCTGTAGCTTTTACTTAAAATTCCTCCTACCTACAAATCCTGAAGGATCTTGTGTGCTCTAATACTTTTCTCGGTCTCTGATCCTAGGAAACCCAAATGAAGATAAGCATTATCAATAATGATCATAAAAAAACATTCTCCTGGTTAGTAAATTTCTATCTCTGAAAATCCCACTCTCTTTGCAAAGTATGAGCTGAGATTTCCTATCCTCCCGTGAAATTCGGGTGCTAAGATTTTTAGGGGTAATAAGCTAAGAAATTGAAAAGAGCTGAGTGGGCTTATCACTGACACTAGCATGTACAAGCGCTGTTATGTTTAATATTTAACAATTATAATAACTGTTAATGGTATGCCTATCACTGAGTACAACTACTGCTACTACTGCTACTACTGTTTTAGAATGGGGGAATTACCAGCTTCAGCAGTTAGGTATTAAAAGAATGAAAGATAACTGTCTGCAGTTGCATGGAGCACAGCCTAAGTGTAGATCAGATTCAGGACTCAGTCTACAAATAGCAGAAATTCAGCATACAGTTAACCACTGACCAAGTCAAACCAGCATATATTCTGAGTGTCAGTACCTTCTCTGAAAAATCAAATAAAATCTTTGGAACTTAACTATAAATGTATTGGTAACAGGGATTGCTTTTTGGTTTTATCCATGGCAATAGCTTTCTAAAGAAAGATTCAGTTACAGTCAGTTCAATGGAGTCTTCATTGTTTTGAAGCTGGTTTATAGCCCATTGCATGCCCTGACATTCCCTGGCTAGAGTCACATCTCTAGAAAGAATACATACTAATGATTGTAGGAAGTGTGGCATGAAGATCTCTGGTAGGTCACCTGAGGATGCTGATGAGATCTATTGTGAAGTACTAACGCTTCTCATTAGTTTTCAGTAGTACATCGGATATATTTGGATATATTTAATACTGTAGCATGAAATGAAGAAGGCGTCCTGATACACCCCTAAGCACATAGGGAGATGTGCCTGATCTATGACTCACAGGCCTTTCATATACTTCACTCTCCTTCCTCTTCCAACTTCAATCATTTCCCTGGCTTGGATATTTTTGAATATTTTGTAAATAAAACTTATATTCTGTCTGAGTACTCTTATTGAGCAATTTTTTTGCAATGGTCTGCATGTGGGCCCCAAATACATAGCTTGAAATTTAAACCCAACGTGACAGTAGAAAGAGATGGAGTCTTCAGGAGATGATGAGGTTTAGAAGGTGCAGCTCTTACAAGCTGGACTAGAGGCTGACAAAAACAGGTGTTGGGTCTTTCACCCTGGCTGTACTTTCCACACTAAAAGGCCACCGACTTCAGCACTGTGGAAGCAATGTGGCCCTAATGAGTCACCACACCCAATGTTGCCTTGACTGTGAACTTTTTATCCTCAGAACTCTGGAGGATAATTCCTATGCTTACCCCTCCCCATCCTCAGATGTGTTGTTTACAGCAGCATGAATCAATTAAGAGGACAGGTTGTCCATGTTGCAGTGTGTCACATTTTATTTATATTTGCTCCTGAATCATATTTTGTTAGACATATCAAATTTACTTCTCCATTCATTGGCATATGAACTTTTGAAATGTTTTAATTTGTCTATTGCAAAAAGTGCTTTCCGCTGAACAATCGACCTTCTATGGGAGTGGCGGTGCATTCTTGAATCCCAGTACTGGCGAGGCTGAAAACAGGAGGATCACTATGACTCTAAGTTGTGTAGTGATATCCTGCGCAAACACATAAAGGAAAAATAAATTCATTTCTAATCATAACAAAAGCAAGACAAATTGGAATATATTTGCTGAAGAAGATGGGCAAGATCTTTATTCTAAACTACAAAAAGAAAACTAAAGACAAAAATATCGAGTTACATCTTTACAAGTTCAACAATTTTTAAACTCAAATCTTTGCAAATTTGCCTCTAAATTAAAGCAATACAAAATATAAGCCACGCAGATTTTTTTTAAATTCATAACTTTATTCAAAAATGTATATAAAATACAGTAACAGAATATTAATACATTTCTGAAATGGAACACATTTGGAGGTCTGTTGTCTACTAATGTCATAGTGCAAAGCTTTCATAATCAACTTAGTGTGTTAGTGACATAAAGATCAAGAATCCCAAATTAAACCTGGAATTATACAGTCATATTATCATTTCCTAAAATTGTAAAATTAACGTACAAGAAAAGTTAAGCTTTTCTCAACCGAATGCCAACCTTTCTGATGCTCACTTGAAATTTTAAAAGTACTTTTCCCAACATTATGCATTAAATTTAATTTAAAATTAGTCATATTATTGCATGTTAACACTAGGAAGTTACGATCAAAAGTGTAGAAGAGTATATTTTTAACCTGAGAGAAGGTAAAGGTTTTTTAGCTAGGTTACTAAAATAGTAAAATAAAAATTAAAAAATTTGGTGACATCTACTCATTCAGAATATATTAACTCTTGGAGTTCAGTAATTTGTAAGACAAAACAACACCATGAAAATGAACAAAATATAATCAGATACTTCAACAAACGGTAAATACAGTGGTGTCTAGGTGTACAAGCTTCATTTGCCTTGTGATTTGGGAGAAGATGCTTGCATTTATGTCTGTTTAGTGAAGGTGGACATGGACATGTTGGTCACCAGGTGCAGCATTTGTAAACAGAAGCAAAATTTTGCCTAATATTTTTGTTTGCATACCCAATTGTTACAAATAGAAGAATTCATGAACCAATGAATTATGATATATGAATAGGTAAATGCATGCAAGATGAACTTTGTTCAAATTTTGGATATTGTTATATAGCACACCATCTTACAAATGCCTACTGTTTGAAATTTTTAATATATATTTTATTAATTTCAATGAGAAAGAAATAGCAATTAGATAGGTTCAAAACAGGTTAGTAGGACAGTTACAATAATTAATATGTTGCATATTCTTGTCTCTGTAGTAGTTATTTAGAGTACAAGATGCAGACAATGATAACTTGTTAGTACTTGCTTGTACTTGTTAGTACAAATCTTTATTCTCATTGAACTAAGAAAAACTAACTATAAATATCCTATTTTTTCACTATAAAATGGTCATTCATTTGTTTTGTTTTGTGAGATATGGATATTCCATTGCTATTCAAATATTATAGGCCCGTGAATTCATCAAAATAGCCCATAATACATAATAACCCATAAAACTGAGAATAAATGTTTGTTTAAAAAAGATAGTAAAAGAAAATAAAAGACAAGAAAAAAAGTCACAGGTTTGTCCTGGTACAATGTTGTAAATAGTTAGATTCCTAAATTTCTGTGTAAAAATATGTATTTTTTTCACCTTCTATAGGGATTTAAAGATTAGAATATAAATGATTGTTAGAAAATACCTGTTCCATGTTATGTCTAAGGCATTTGATATTCAGAAAAATAGCGATGTTAAGCTCAAGTGCCCATGTTATAGGTTAATAATATTATTAAGGTTATCTTCTGGATGGTTAATGACTTAAGTTTACAGACCAAAAAATTAGAAAAAAAAAAGATGGACTGCAAGGATAGCCAATTATTATGGTAAGACATCTGAAAAAGACAACTGTTATTGTCTTACTGTTATTATTTTATTTGAGTGTTCTGTAATGACTGATTTTACTTTATCTATCTGATTTTCCCAAATTATGCAGGATAAGTCTTGCTTGTGAATTGAATAAAACTGTATTATACTACCCATGTCTTTCATATGTCATTTTGAGTAAGTCAGTGTTTTTTCACATTTGTATATTTTTATTTGTTTGTTTGTTTGTTTTTGCGGGATTGCGATTCAAAGTCATGACCTTGCACTTGTCAGTCAGGCACTTGTGCCATGGAGCTACCTCCCTGGCCTGATCAGTGCTGTTTTACACTTAAATGCTCACTTATTTATTCTCTGCTAGTAAAAAATTTTAGAGAATAATTTCTACTCTTACTGTCCCAGTGAAGTATTTTCTACCAATTTTTCTTCATTTGAATTTCTTGAAATTTTATGTTTTACCATTGTGTAATCACCTTTACAACAGTAGGGAAAAATACCACACACAGGCACACAAGGACATATGCACACATGCACACATACACACACACACACACACACACACACACACACACACACACAATTTGTGGAACAGATTTTGTTATTTGACAGATTTTAGGGGATTTAGTCCAAAATTCACTCAAAAGCAGAAAACTACGGCTGGAGGACCTGGTGTTAAATGAATGTTCATCCCATAGCAGCCATAAGACAGAAAAGAATAATTGGGGACAATAATACAGGAAAATAAGACCCGGGAAGTATGGTGATCATTATGATTGCATCTGACCACAGATTTATGAATCTTAGAACTGTTTTCTTGGATGGAATTTGGAAAGGACTGGAGATACTAGCTGGAGAAGACTGTGAGTGGAAATTGATAAAGGGTTCTGGTTAGGGCTAAGAAGGCCAAAATGCTATCAGAAATGCAGACAGTACAGAGGACTGACTAGAAAACATGTAAGTGATACTCTCAGAGAATATTTCTATTTTTTCCATGTCCTGAGAACTTTTAGGAGGCTGAAATTAAAAGTGGATAACTAATTAATCTGGTAGAGGAAATTCCAGGAAAGCCCAGCTTTCAAACTGTACTATATGCACCAGATTTTTTAGAACAGATCTATAGTGAGAAGTAGAAGGGAAAAGGTGGAGAAGATAAAAAATTGAACATTACATTAGCACAAAAAGAGGTGTGTGTATAGTTGGGGGCAAGGAGAGCCTGGTCACTGAAAGTATTATCATTAAGAAGAAGTCAAGTACCATACAGTGCATCAGGAAAATAGAAGAAATACCTTGAAAGTATCTCAGAAAATTTCAAACCATCACCTGTTGTAGATTTAAGAGTGTGAAAAGGTAAGCTCCTTTGGAAGACACTTTTTTAGAAGACTCCTAGGATGCTCTGTAGCCTTAGGTCCACCCAGGAAAGTGTTTCCCTAAGTTCAACTACCTAGGCACTGAGAAGTCTCTGTAGCCAGGGTTCAGAGTGGAGATGAAGGTTACTGCTTGACCTGCTGACACTTTTGGTGTTATCCAAAACATGCTGGCTTTTCAGGCATTCAAGATACAAAGATGTATGCTTCCATATAGATTTCAGAGGAAGACCTGAAAAAATTAAGCACGATGACCCTGACACAGCAAGATCGAAAGATTTAAGAGTGAAGCCACAGATACCTGGGAAGTTGGAGATGAGAGGAACTTGGAATGTCTGCTGAAAATTGCCACAGGCAGTAGGCAGAGTCACTCCTTGAGAGAGGCCATGTGAGAAGCACAACTTGCTAGGGGCAGTGCTGCCCGAGCCCTTTGGCACTCACCTCTGGCTACAGTCTGCACCCAGTGCTAGTTGTGGAGCTGCAGAATTTGGTGCTTGCACCATTGGTTTTTGGTCTTGCTTGGTTTGATTCCTTTGTATCTCACATGTTCTCTTTGTAAGAATGGGAATAGGCCCCTAGCACTTTAGACATTGGACGTATTTAGGTTCTTTTTAAAATTTTACTGGTGCTCACAGCTCGGCATATCTCATTACTCACAGAAGAGACTTTTGGCTTACATTCCCAGCAATAATGAAACTGTTAGGTCCAAACCCACACAATCAACCAGGCCAGGCATTCTGATGTGAGTAGAAGATTTATTGGGGGCCTCAAGCAGGTTGGTTGTCTAGCCCACCAAGATAGCATCGAACAAAGTGGGGAAGGAGACTTTATAGGATCTTTCAGGGAGGGTGATCGTGGGCTGCAACAGCCAGCTAACAACCAGGTCATGAGTTTCAGGGTGAAGCGGAACAGTTAGATTGAGGTGGACATCATTTATCTTCCTTCTTAATTTTATTTACATCAGAAGGGAGTGAGTTGAGACCAACATATGTCAAGAGGATGTGAGCTGAGATCAGAGTACGATGTGGGGCAGGGTCAGGACTGGGGTTGGGTAGGTTACCTAGGAAACTGAGGGAAGGAATGTTTGGGGCAATATGCCCTTGGAAGCTAAGAGGAAGTGTTTGAGGCAAGGTGCCTGGAAAACTTTGAATCCTGACCTATCAGAAACTATTACAAATGTAGCAACTCTTAAAAGATGGATGAAGTGTATTCTACATAGTGAGGTGGACATGATCCTTTTCGGGGCCAACATTAAAACGGTATGTCTTTGATCTCTTGTATCTCCAAGGGCCTCATTTGTGCAGAAGTGGGGTGTATGCAAGCTAATTGGGAGCTATATTCAGCTATGCTCTCTTCCTTCATAGACTAGTCAGCTGATAATCCATGACTGATGGCCTGTAGGTGGGTGAGGACTGGTTGGAAGAGTCAGGTCCCTGAAGGAATAAATAGAAGGGCTACAGTCTTATCCCTAGATCCGTGCCTCTCACCCTACTTGCTGCCTCCATGGTGTGAGTAGATGTTTTCTGCTAGACCTATCTGCCATGCTATGCCTTCTTTTAAGAGAGCAGGCTACAGACTAAGACACACAGGCCCCTGATTCACAGTTACAGCTGTCAGTATCAATGATTGTGTCTCAGCAACAGAAAAGCTAATCAATTGTACTTTGGAAATTGTTTGGCTCACCTTTTGATTTTATTTTGAGGTAGTTACTTTGAGGATGCTTATTTATAGGTAGATCAAAGTCCCTCCCAGTATTTACATGTAATTTTCTGTTAAATACTTTTCAGTGTACCAAGCAGATGGTGAGTGTAATATACTAGAGGTTTATGTACATTGCACACATTCATGAAATTCTAAATGCTAATTGTGTTATTGTCCCCTCACCGACTCTTCTTTCTCTATGGCTGAAATGCAGTGATTGCTTCCTTTCACAGGGGTTTCTTTGTTCTGGTCAATAGAAAGAAAATGAAAAGACACATGCCATACACCAGGACACATTTGGAGCAGTGCATATTTCTACCACCTCTTTTGTTTTCTGTGCATTTTGCGTTCAGGAGGACACGGACAGGAAATCTTTGTTCAGAGGAGCGAAAGATTTCAGGATAATTTGTTGCAACTTAAAGCAAAATCCTATCAGACAAAGAAATAAGTATGTAACAGGTAAGTCACTGAGAACTGTATTTACTTTATTTGTAGCATAATCTAGTAGTGTCTGTTAAACACATCTTCACTATTTAGTATGTGAACATCCTTGAGGAAAATATGCAGTTTTTTAAGACCACATATTTTATTGTCTGTGCTTGGGAAGATGAGTTCCAGCTTGATATAGTCATTTATGAATTGTCATTTAAAATATAAGTGTAATTTTTACAAGTCTACTGAAGCTCTAGGTTTAGTTTTTGGTGTACTAATTTAATTTTGAAAAAATGTAAAATCATTCAGAGTGTTACTTCAAATGAAGTTTGAGATTTAATCTATGCAGAAACCATACTCATAGATTATGGAGCCTGATAAAATGTATTTATTATGTAGAAACCAACAATATAAAGGTAATTTGGATTACATCTGTTTGAGTAGTCAAGAAAACATAGAACAGGAAGACATTCCCATATTTCACCCATATATGTTTTGCCTTTGTGCCACTGATATTGTATATTGAAAATTTGAAATAGCCATTGTAGCTATTGATAGAAGTCAGTCTCATCCATTGATAGTGACCTACCTTTCAGGACTTCTGCTTGGAGCTTCCATATCCGCTGTGTGGATCTCTTAGAGATGAATGCTTCAATGATACCAATAGCTATTAAAAGAATTAGAGTGCTCATGATGTGTTTTTGAATATAGTTAGGTTTTTCATATATTCTTGAGATCACTACCAAAAGAACATTTCTATTAGTTGCTTGATTCTATTGCACCATAAAAAGTAGTCTTATAATGGTAAATAAGAAACATATTATCAAGATCAAATATGTGTCTGATCATCGGTATTTTTAAAGACATGGTGGTAAACTCACTGACATAATTTATTATTAATTTCCAGGAGTAGATTTAAATCATATATTATATGATTGGCTTGGCTGTCTCTTTGCTAGCATTCAAATTGTTTTGGTGTATTTATCTAAGAAAAAAAGATCTATTGCTCAGTTTTTATTAGTTCATTGGTGTGGCCTTTTTTTTTTTTTTTTTTTTTTTTTTTTTTTTTTTTTTTTTTTTTTTTTTTTTTTTTTTTTTTTTTTTTTTTTTTTTTTTTTTTTTTTTTTTTTTTTTTTTTTTTTTTTTTTTTTTTTTTTACATTGAGCAGATGATACTTCTAAGGACAATGAGAAATCATTATTAAAACACTTCACCAACCAAAATACTACATCTAATTTTTCAATGCAAAGGGGATTGTGCCAATCTTTTATTCAAAAGAAAGAGACTAAATGTTTATAAATACAGTAATATAAGCTATACAATCAAGGCAACTTATAAATTTGGGTGGCATTAAAATTTCCATCAAAGGTGATTATATCAAACGTTCCTATTTGTTGTCAGCTGATAGGAGGTACACGTACGTTATTGCAATGTAGAAAAGAGACAAAAATTCTCTTCTTCACTGTAGATATCACTGAATTGGATTTTTTTTAAGTTTTTTTGTTGTTGTTATTTTACTTTTATTTTATTTTCTTCAGGGTCTCATTATGAAGCTCAGACTTGTAGTGATCCTCCCACTTTCAGCCACCCTCCAATGCTGAGATTATAGAGGTGCACCACCATATTCAGACTCAGTCACCAGCTCAGTGCACCCAGGGCAGGGCCAACATGGCATGTGGTATTGGGGATCCAACTCTGGTTCCTGTGTCTGCCTATGGAAGGTGCTTAGTGCTTTGAGCTATCTTGCCAGCCATTGGAACTAGATTCCTGAGTAAAGGTATACTTTGATTTTGAATATCTTAGAAATTATTACAGTTTCAGTAAAGTTAATCATTGAACAAGATTATCATAAATACTGAAACTATTTCAACTATAGGAAATGCATATTCTATTTACTTAATTCAATAATAACAACATACAGTAACTTTTTTGCCTATTTTGAAAGTAAATTGAGATGATTTTTCAATCTGATGACATCATTTGAATATCAGTAAAGTGCTTTGTACAGTATGGTATTATCTAAACAGTTATTTAGGACCATACATTAATGGAATTAAAAGATGACATTTTGAATCAATAATCCTCATGGCATAATTTCTTGATAGTTGATAATTCCTGTAAGCATATAAAGACATTATTATAACTTTTAGATACATGTTTTGCTTGTAAGGTCTGAAGAATCCAGGTGATTTTTAGGTTACATCAAATATTTAAAAACTCAGAAGCCAGGCGGGGTGGATCATGCCTGTAATCCCAGCACTCGGGAGGCTGAGGCAGGAGGATTGGTGTGAGTTTGAGACCATCCTTGTCTACAAAAGTGAGCTCAAGGCCAGCGTTAACTCCATATTGAGACCCTGTCTCAAAAAGACAAATAAATAAATAAATAAATAAATAAATAAATAAATAAATATTAAAATAATAAAAACTCAGAAATGTCAATTAATTAATTTGATAAAAAAAAAATCTAGATCTCTACATTTCTAATACCCATGTGACCAATGAATTATATTGTGGCTGTAATGCTGATTTATCAGAAAAAAGATTTTGGTGAACTCAAACAGTTTGATATTTTTCTACTTTATTTCCACCAATTTTGTCTTCATAATTACCACACATTTGAAAGGAGAGGCTGCGTTGGCCACACAAAATAATAGTAATAATAATAATAATAATAATAATAATAATAACAAATAATATAATAATAAAGTAGGAATAATGACACTTTGAAAAATGTTTCTTCCTCTTTCTCCCTGTCCTTTCATCTTTTTGTTCCCTTTCCATATGATAAAAATCTATCTCACTATTTGCTAGTGTCCATCTTCTTTTCTCTTTATTTATATTTTAGAATTTCCATATTAGAGAAAGCATTCTATGTTTAAAGTTGCATGCCCGACTTATATCACCCAGCATTATGATTGCAAGATGTGTCTATTTTGCAAGTATGACTCAACTTTCTTTGTTTCCCACAGTAAAGTAGAGCTCCATTTTGGAGAAACTCCACATTTTCTTTATTGATTCATACGTTCATGGACATATAGATCACTTCTAAGATTGAGCTATTGTAAATCAGACTCTGTAAACGTAGGTGCACATGTTTCGCTGTGATATTAGGTCTATAATTATTTTGAGCTAATATCTAGAAGGACAATAGCTACATAATATGGAACATTAGTTTAGCTTTTAAGGAATTTCCATACAGATTTTCATAGTAGTTATACCAGCTTACAATCCCTCAACATTGCAATACATTTTATTTTTTTTCCTACTGACTCACTAGCATTTATCACTTGATTTTCCATACATCAAGTTTAACTCTTTAAGGAGTTAAATGGAAAGTCAATGTTGCTTTAATTTAGTTTACCAAATAACTAGTGATGATAAACTTTTCTCATATAGTTATTGGCCATTTGTATGTATTTGAAAATTATACATTTATATATCTCTCAGATGAAAATCTTTTAATACATGAAAAAAGTGCTTTCCTCATCTGCAGATCTGCAGGTTGTTTCTTCACTCGGTTGGCTAACTCTTTACTGTGTAGAATATTTTTAATTTGATGTGATCTACTTCTTGATTTGGTATTATATTTTCTGCAACTGAAATTCTATCCAGAATGTCCATACCTATACCTATGTCTTCAAAAGTTTTACTTAATTTGTCAGTGAATATTATCTTTATGAAAAGTTTCTGCACTTCAAAGAAAATATCTAACAAAGTAAAAAGAAAACCCCAAAACTAGGACAGTTATACCTGACTGTCCCTCCAACCAAGGCCTTTTATCTAGAACATATAAACAGTTAAAAAAAAATCATGTCTCCTAAATTGAAAGACCAAATCTAAAACTAGGCATCTGAGCTGAACATACATTTCTCAGAGGGAGAAATACAAATGCCAAATAAATATAGGAAAAAAATGTTCAACAATAGCAGTCATTCAACAAATGCAAATCAAAACAAAACTGAGATATTATTCTATGCCCAAAAGAATTGCTAGCATCAAGAAGTCAGCCAGTAACAAAGGCTGGAGGCACTGTGGAGGAAAAAGGAACCCTTTTCTACTGTTAGTGGGAGTGCAGACTGGTGCAACCACTAGGGAAATCAATGTGGAGATTTCCTCAAAGCCTGGCTTAAAGGTTCCATTCAAGCCAGCAATTTGACTCCTGTGTATATTTCTAAAGGAACTGAAAACCTCATACTACAGCTATATGTGTGCACTCACGTGTAGCAGCACTATCATAGCTGAATACTGGAAAGAACACCTATGCCCATTAACTGAAGAATGGATGAGAAAATGTGGTATTTTTCCACAATGGAGTATTATACAACCATAAAGCCATAAATTTGAGTCTTTTGCTGGTAAACGGATGCAACTAGCGAACATACTTGTAAGTGGAATAAATGAGATCTGCATGTGCAAACATCACATTGTCTCCTCAGTGTGAGAACCTGAAGGACAAGTGGAATCTGAAGGGTGCAGTAGATACTGGAAAAAGGGAATGACCTCATTCTAAAGGAAAATAATGCCTAAATCGAGGAGAAAGACAGGATAGGGAGTGGGGGCAAAAGATTTATGTATGCAAGTCAAGCAAGATGACTTGAACAGCTGCATGATTTGTTTCTGCTAGTGCCATGCTTGCCTCAAGGTGCCCCCCCAAAGCCTCCTGCAGTCATGGGCTAGACTTCTAGAATTTGTGATTAACTAATTATCCACTGGGATTATGGATGTGAGTGCTACACTCAGCCTGGGACAGATAGACTGAATGCAACATAACGGAGACCGACTTGCTCCCTGTTGTCATTGTCACTCCTCCCATTTACTATTGCTGTTTTGCTGCATTCTGCCACCATGACCTGCTACCATCTTCCAAATGCCAATCTTCTTTGGAGCCAGCTTTATATAGAGTAAAACATCCCCAAGCTATGAGCTAAGTAAACCTCTCCTTCCTTAATTTTGGGTGTTAGGTATTTTGTCCCAGCAATAAGAGAAGAGTTAGATAGCGGGGCTATGGAAAAGCACAGATAATAATTTATTTTGTTTCGTTTTTTTTTCAATTATTTGTATTTGTTCTTTCTTTAATTTCTTATACATTTCTTTCTTTTTTCTTTCTTCCCAGTTTACATTCATATATCTGGTCATATGAAAAACTGGCTGTAAGGCAACTCTATATATTACAACAAATACTGTGAAATTTTTACTACTTTGTTATGTGAAATTCTGTCTCACTTATAATTTCTTCCTGTTTTAATTGAAATTTGTATTTCTTTACTTGCTTATTTATTTTTATGTGTTTCGTACAAGGTGTACAGAGTATCACTGCAAAGATCGGACTTGTAGTGAACCTCCTGCTTTTGAGCCTCACAAACACTGGGATTACAGGAGCATACCACCATGCCCAGTCTCACTCACTGTCTCAGTGCACCCGAGGGGTAGGGCTGACGCAGCATGCCAGTGATCACACCCTGGTCGCTGTGTCTGCCTGAGCAGAGACATTAATCTGCTGAGCTATCTGGCAGGTCATGTACTTTCGTTAAAAAAATAAAAAAAGCAAAATAAAGAATCGTCTTCCAACACAGCTTTTCTTTTAATATTTGTATCTTTGACCTATTTTGAAGTTAGATCCATGCATTTTGAGATTTCACAGGTCTAGATTCAATCACTGGTGAGTAGATAACCGGTTTACTGAGTAGCGTTTGTTAAACAGTCTATTTTCTCTCAAGTGACATTCCTTGAGCCCCTTGTAAAAGATCACATAGCTCCCTGTGTCTCTAGCTGTTTACACTCCTTTGCTCTCTTCCATTGACCCACGAGGTTGATTTTTTGTTGTTGTTATTATTTCTTTGTTTGTCTTGCCAGGACTATCTTCTTGGCTGTGGCTTCTCAGGTTTCTATTTTTTATTCGTTTTCTTTTCTGCTGAGGAGTTTGGATGTCAATAGTGGATAAACTTACCTGACAATATAGTGATCTCTTTAGGTAGGCTCCTCTTCAGCAATGTGTTTGGGACTAAAGTAAACATAATCCTTTGATTCTACCCTAAGATGTAACCACTTCTATTAGTGAGGAACTGGAGGCTATGTATAGTTTGCCTAGCACTCACTGATTTCTTAGAAACATAACCCAGTATTGCTTGTGGCACTAAGTTAACCTAGGTGTTGGCATACAGTGAAAGCACATTAATAACAATCATTATATAGCCCTTGCCTTATCAAGCAAATCATCTATATTGGTGTTGTTTTATGTGACTGAGTTAGATAGAAATATTATGTGCAGTGATGTCTTTATGGCTTTGTTTCCTCTGGGCCCAAATTTGTATGCCTGTCCAAGATAAAAATGACTGCTATCTATGGAGAGCCTTTATATATAATCTCTGGTATCTCTAACTGAAGATCAACAATTATGACCCCTTTCAGCCTGAAGAAGCCAGAGCAGTCATTGTCCATGATTCCCTATGGCAGTTTGGGTTACTTCTTCAGAGTGGGGAATGTTGTAGGCAACCAAGTTAGATGAAAATATTGCAGGCAGTCAGGCAGGGCTAGGCTCTCAAAGGAGCCAGTATGAAAGACAAGATAGACACCTTGCAACTGTGAGAA
Source organism: Myocastor coypus (assembly GCA_004027025.1). Taxonomy (NCBI): domain Eukaryota; kingdom Metazoa; phylum Chordata; class Mammalia; order Rodentia; family Myocastoridae; genus Myocastor; species Myocastor coypus. Next base: position 22,205 of record PVJA010024104.1, read on the forward strand.
AGACAGATACTCCTGCTGTAGGTCAGCACTCAAGCCAAAAAGTCAAACTAATGAGTCCATATAGTTCCTGCGGATGTACATCAGGGATTGATGTTCCAAAGAGGTCTCTATCACCTTGAGAAAGCCATGAAAGGTCACTAACTCAAGCCACTAAAACAAAAGCCCTGGTTCTGTATTCATGCCTGCTTGCTGTGTAACTCGTTTCCCTATTTGGTCCTAATTCAATCAATTTTATCTAAGCAGTTACGTTTACAATGTTATTAGTTGATCATAGTTTCATTCCCATATTTTCCATGTTGGACCACATTATCTAGTGATTTTCTCTATAAAAGTCACTTAAAAAAGACAGACGGACCCCTAAGCGTCTCACTCAAGTCTCTCTGTGTCCTTCAATAAATATATTCTGCTCAAATCTCCCCTATTCCTAAAATACATTTTTTTGGTTTCTTTTAGCAAACATGAATTCGTCTCAGATATCTTTCTGTCTGGGAGTTTCTTTGCCCTCTACCATTTGGAGGTCCTCCACTGAGGTCATTGATAAGAGGAAAGAGTTTGCCCAAGGTATAAGCAGGAATGTCTACATATCGGCTGTATGTTACTAAAAATCATTGACATTAAAAATATAAGGTATTAATGTGGGTTTTATAAATCTCCACAAAATTAGAAATAGTTATAACTAAACTAGAGAGCTTTACAATAAAATGTCGGATTCTATCAACAAAGGGGTCTAAGAGTCATTTGGTGATAATTGTTATCCTTAAAAATGTTTCTTAGGTCAAGGATATAGCTCAGCAGCACAGCACCTGCCTGGAAAATATAAGTACAAGGTTGAAGGTTGTTAGCTTGACATCCAGCACAAAAAAGTAAGCAAGCAAGCAAACAAACACGCACGAAAGAAGAAACCTCAACTGATCTGTCAGCTCTAATGCTCATGCTTTAATTCTACATGCTCTAAATTCTCCAAAAAAGTTACTGTTGCCTAAAGGATACCAGACTCCATGCAAATACATAGATAAAACCTACAACAAACATGCTAGATTATTTTCACATTCACTTCTACCCAGATCCACCAGATCTTTCTAGAGCAAGATCTTTTCTAGCCTTAACTAACTACAGTCAGTTGGCCTGAAGGACCACCACAGTTGGTCTCTCACAAATACAATAATTAATAATAATAATAATAATAATAACAATAATAAATAGACCAATCCCAAATTGGAAAACATTAGATATCCTAACAGTAGCACAGAAGTATATTTATTAAATTATTAAAGCTGAATGTTGTGTGCACATTCCTGATTCTTCTTTTAATATCTCAAATGCTGTTGAAAATATTAAATAAGAGAGCAATAACAATTCAGAGTCAAAAATTCCCTAACCCCAACCCATTTCCTTTATGTGAAACCATTACTGACTCCTCTTGGTAGAAATCTTTGGCTGTATTAAAATTATCCTTTTGATGTGGTTATCTGGGCCATGCATACTTAAGTATCTCCTTGACTTTGTGTCCTCCAGGCTCAAAGCTACTCACCTACCCAAGATGCCTGGCACCCATGGCAGACCTTTAGATACAATCTCTACAGAGTGTCTCTGACTATCAATCAACAACTATGACCCCCTCCCACCTGAAAAAAACCAGGGTGGTCATCGCCCATTATTCCCTCATGACAGTTCAAATTACTTCTTCAGACGAGAGATCGTTGTATGTAGCTGAGTTAGACAGAAATGTTACAGACACTCAACCAGGGATACGACTTAGATGGAGCCAGAATAGAAGAGAAGATACCTTGCAACTGTGGGAGAGATAGACACTGTTGCTGTGGACCAGACCTCAAGACAAAAGATCAAACAAATGCATACTTCCATAAGGGCAAATATCAGACATTGATATTCTGAACGTATCTCTATCACCTTGAGAAAGTAAGAAGCACCACCAATCCAACCCCCTACAGGTAAAACCCCTGTTACGCATTTATGGCTGCTTGCTTGGTGAATGTCTTTCCCATTTCATCCTGGTTTAATTATTTTTACCTGGGAAGTCATGCCTGTAATCTCAATGAGTGACCATATTTTGTCCTACTGTATGCTCACATAGTGAGTTCCCACAGTTTCCACTTTAGATCTGCCTCACTGCATAGATTTGTTCTATAAAAATCCCTAGGAAAGACAGATTCTGGGCTGGGTAGATAGTTCTGTGGTCTGTTTCCCTGCCTGGCAAGTGCAAGGACCCAGATTGCATCCGCAGTACTGCATGCTGCACTGACCCTGTAACACTGGGCATGCTGTGCTGGCCAGAGGAACTAGGTGTGGAGGTGCACACCTATAAACCCATGTTTGAGACAGCTGAGACAGGGGCATCCCTAGACGTCTGAACTGCATGGAGAGTCTCTGCACTGAATAAATGAATAAGCAAATAAATAAATGATTTTGAAACATTAAAAGAAAAAAAAGAGACAGGTTTTCTGGCAACACACTTGGGTATCCTTCTGTCCTTCTTTTTTTCTCTCAATAAATATATTCTGCTCTTAATCTCCATTGTTCCTAAAACACAGTTTTTGATTTTGGAGAATAAGAATGCATCTCAGATATCTTTCAGCTTGGGAACTTTTTCCTCTATATTGCTATTATGCAAGACAAGTTAAGTATTTATCTATTATAAGAACCAATTGTATGCCATCTTTAATTCTATAGATAAAATCCACAATTATAGTATAAACATTAAAACAGCCCAGATATTGACATATAGCTAAAATATTTTCAATAAGAAAGGTTTATATTGAAGTATAAAAGACTGTTAGTAATTTTAGAGTTAACTGCCTAAAGATTGCTAGTTTAATGGCTACTGTATTAAAGACATAGTACTTTGAGAATGGAAGAATGGAAGAAAAATATTTGAAAATTTAAACTATAAAACAAGGAAAAAGAAGTATGACAACAGATCCAATCAGGGAGTAGAACAGTGTCAATAGAAATAGGTAAAACTAGAGGGGAAATTTGATGAGCAACAATGGAACAGAAAAAATAGAAATTAGATGGAGAATAAAATTTTAAAAATTAAACAGAAATAATAAAATGTAAAAAGATGGAAAAGAAAAAAGAAATAAAAGAACAACAGAACAAATTTCTCTGTGATTTTCAATAGGTTTTCTTCCAGGATCTGAAGTTTCTGAGTCCAACAATTCTCAGTATTCTCCAAGGCCCTCTGCGTTTAAGCCGGCTCCAGTGTCCTAGGCAAGATGCGTTGCTGCTCAGGTCAGTAAAGAAGGCAAACACCAGATGTACACTGGATGCAGGCAACAGCAAGGGGTCCACTGATGAATGCTGGTCCCTTCCTTCCTTCCTTCCTTCCTTCCTTCCTTCCTTCCTTCCTTCCTTCCTTCCTTCCTTCCTTCCTTCCTTCCTTTTTTATTGTGGGATCGGATTTCCAACTCACAACCTTGAACTTGCCAGGCAGGCGCTTGTGCCAAGGAACTATCTTCCCTCCCACCCCTCATTATTTCAAATGTAGAGCTAAGCAAGTAGGGCCTGGCACCAGGCTACCTGGTTTAGGCCCAGTGTCCTTCCTGGTTAAGTAAAACCCCCCTAGCGCGTGTCCATGGATGTTTCCTAAGGCTGTCTTGCAACAAGTCCCTACAGGTGAGTCATAGGGGGGCACCTTGAAGTGAAGACATCCTGCGGCTCTGCTGAATCCCTAGATCACACACGGAGTATTACATGGCTCATAAGCCAGCACACTGTCCAGAAGTATGGTGGGCGGTGCCTGTACTAGAGTTTCTTACTGGTGGTTGCCCATGGAAAGATGCCCATGGGAGCAGAACTCTGAGCTGCCTCTGTCCCTTCAGCTCACAGCAACTGCTGACCCATTCCACCCCTGACTTCACCCTGGGGCCCCTGGAACTCTTTACAACCCTTCACCATTCATTTATCTCCACAGATTCAGTCTTCCTTTCCCATGAGCCTCAAGTCAAAATGTAGGGAGAGAGTCCAGACTCTTCTGCTCTCTTGTGGACTTGTGGTCTTTCTCTTCTGTTCCTTTGCAGATCTTAATTTTCTTTTCCAATTCTAAGATCTCTCTCTCTCTCTCTCTCTCTCTCTCTCTCTTTGTCTGTCTCTGTCTCTCTCTGTGTCTCCCTCTCTCTGTGTCTCTGTCTCTCAATCTCTCTCCCTCTCTCTCTCTGTCTCTGCCTCTGTCTCTGTGTCTGTCTCTGCCTCTGTCTCTCTCTCTCTGCCTCTCTCTCTCTCTCCCTCTCTTCCCCAAGTTCTTATTTTGGTGCCTGCATTGGGAACCTCAGAAAGGCTGGATTGCTGCTGCTCACCACTCCACCATTTCCCCCTTCTTCTCGATTTACAAGTGTTATTACTTGTCTTAACAAAAGCTTAGCATCTTAGTTTTGAAAATTAAATATTTTGTGCTTGCTTGAAAAAGAAGGAGTAATGGAAGCTCTCTACCACAGCTATGCTAACATGTGAAGGAAGCTCTTGGGGGTATGGCATGTTGCAGAGTATGTAGCTCTCACTGACAAGAAAGTGTCTAATCTCTAGTATCCTAACCTCAGATTGGAGATTGGTGCTTTCCCTTAGCCAGAGCTAAAACAACAGTTCTAAACTTTTTCTTTCTTCTAAGAGTGAATCTTTTATCTGTAACTACTTGGAAGACAGTGGTATACAGTGTTTTAACTAGTGTTATTCTCTAATTATTTTGTGATATTTTACCATAAAATAAGATACTATACAAAAAAAGAACATCTGTAGATTTTGACCTTTGTGATACAGATCAGGCTAAAAAAATGAATACAGGCGATAAAGCAATATGTTAAGTTGATAGCAATTTACAGAACAGCATTTTCAAAGGCAAAATACAAGTTACAGAAATAAATCCAATGCCAAAAATATTTATTGAGTGTTGTGTATATTTCTGATAGTGTTTTTGATTTTCCTGTTTTTAAGTGACACAATTATAACAATAAAATGTGTGATTGAGGACTGGGGAGACAGCACTAGCATAGGTGTCTGTCAGGCATGGTCAAGTTCCTAAGTTCAATGCCTAGTACCAAAAAAAGGTAATTAGAACATGTAAAGCTGAGATGTTATAATTTCATATTACCCTTTATCCGTGGATTATCTTGACTCTAAGGAAATATATTTGTTTCTAGTTCTGACACATGACAAGTGACTATTAAAATTATACAGAACATTTGACTATGTATGCATCTGCTTCCTCTTAGTCCAAAGAGAAGAATTTTCTTTTCCTTTCTTCTTTTTCTTTTCTTTTTTTTTCTTCTTAGCAACATCAATAGGGAGGTGGGTCATGCCCACACACTGTACTCTGTAGAACTATTGTGAGGACAATATAAAATATGTCAACTTTTAAAAAAGAAAAGGGGAAAAGAAAAAAAAAAAGTAATGTTGATTGAATGTGTTAATGCTTAATTGTTTGATCAATCTTATATACCTATATCTATTAATATAAACTGATCTGATGATGAAATGTGTAATATAACCATTGTTAATTTTTTTTTTTTTTGAGACAGGGTCTCACTATGCAGTTCAGGCTGGCCTTGAGCTCACTTCTATAGCCGAGGCTGATCTCGAACTCGCAGTGATCCTCCTGTCTCAGCCTCCCAAGTGCTGGGATTATAGGCGTGAGCCACCATGCCTGGCTCACCATTGTTAAATTTAAACAATAAAAATATTAAATCGAAAAAAAATAAAAAAGTAGAGTTTCTAATGGAAGTTCAAAAAAAAAATACACTAGTAAACCATGGTATGACCTATATTCATTAAATTTGTAAAGTAGTCAGAATTCTACTGACTTACATATAAGCTAACTCATTCATGTCATTAATTATTCTTCACAACAAATAAATGTTTCTAAGTGTTAGCGCTTTTGCTAAATTCTTAATACATTTTATTTTTTCAATTCACTTCTAATTGTGAATTACAAATTCATCTATCATCAATAAATCAAACTTGATATCTATTTTAGTTGTTTGATTATTGTCTTTATTTTCCTGTTGGACTTCATCCTTATTAGAATTCACCAGACTGAAAATTTATGGATTTCTTTTCAGTGCTCTCTGTCCTGTGTGTCTGGATATCACACATACACACTCCCACACAACCTTTAGGCCTTTGAAATACAAACACTGGCATGGCCCGGTCTGCTTAGCCAAGGGCCATGGCATGACCCGGTCTGCTTAGCCAAGGGCCATTACCATAAAACTTCCCCATAACTTAAGAAAAGAGATACACACCCTAGATACAAATAAGTGTCAGACGAACAAACAAAAAATGCTAAAAAAGTCAAGTTACTTATAAACCATAAATTATTGGCAAGGAACATTTTATGATTCAGAAGTGAATGACAATATGAAAGACAGGCAGACAGCTAACACAGCGGCAGCACATGGTGAGCCCTCAGGAGCTACTAGTTATAGATCACTGTAGAATGGTGTATGCAGCCTGGAAAGAATTTCCACACATTTGTAGTGAGATTATCTCACATGAACATTATGTTTCAGAAATTCTAAAATTGTCTCTTGTTGCTTTAATAAACATATTGTGGATTCATCCAGGCAAATGTACTGTAACAACTTATTAAGTTATTCTAATAACAACTTAACTTTCATTATGAAAATAACATCAAGTGAAATAAGATTTTCTGAGGGCAGACAATCTATAAGTATCTGTTATGGTTTATGTCTAGTTGTCCTCCCAAAGCCTCATGCAGTCATTGGGCGGGGAACTTCTATACATTGGGACTTGACTCATGAGTCACTGGGATTATGTGTTATAGTACTGATCTAGAGTTTGAGATGTAATCCTTGATCCCTGGGATAATGTGTTCTAAGTACTTCTGGGATTATGAGTGTATCTTAAGGTGGATAGAGGAGGTGGAGAGCCTGAATGTAATATAAAGAGAGACAGAGAGACAGACATGAGCTGTTGCTCTCTGCTCCCCTGGTTTTTCTGTCGCCTCTGTTGCAATTGTTGCTGTTCCACTGCCATGAACTGGATGCTCTCTGCCCTGTTCCACTCAGCCTTGGGCCAGCCAAATATGGACTGAAACCTCCACAAATTGTGAGCTAAGTAAACCTTTTCTTCCTTCCTTTTGTGTGTTGGGTATTTGTCCCAGCAACGAGTAAAAAGTAACTAAGACAGTACCAACATACAAATTTCATGCATGTTTATATGTATATGAAATTATACATGTACAATATTAATTTAATTGTGTCTGCATATGACAGAGCACTTCACACATCGTCGCACTATTACTAGCTTATCTATCGTCAGATTGTATAATGCTAGAACTTTTATTAGGCATTCGATGGGAAGTTAGAATAATAAACTTTAAAGCTGTAAAATATAACTTATAAAGGCTGACAAGATACAAGACAAGTATCTCATTCAGATAGTATAATAACTTTTCCTGAGGGCATGAAAGTTCAGCAAATATTTGATATTGTTTTCTTTGTCTTTGAAATTTGCCTTTATTTCAAAGTGTGCGAAGTAGCTATTTTCCTACCATTTTTCTACAGAAGGAAGAATGCAGTAATGGACCAGAGCACGTTGGTGGGGGTTTGGTTGCTTATGTACACATAAATTCACTCTTCTATGCTGAAGTCATTCAGTACCTACTTATGTTTCACATCTGTCCTTTCTTCCCTGAAAGTGAAATATTTCATTTTAAATTACTTCATCAGTTTTACCTTGTGGGCTTTAGTGTGCAACTAAACTGACTCTTCAAATGGATATAAAAATATGAGTTCTGAATACCAATTTATGCTGGGATGTGGTGTCACTTGTGGAAAGGTATTCTAGAGCTCTTGTGTGTACAGCAAGTTCATTCCTAAGTCTGTAGAACGACAGAAGAGAGAGAGTGTCATTATGTCATCGTTGTCACTTCTTCATACCTAATCTCCAGTCAGAAGCTCTTGATGGTCTTGGCCACATTCTATCTATATCTTACACCCACAGTTTCAAGGAGAAATCACTTATTGTGGATCATAGTTTCTGTCCATGCCTGGGGGCTTCCAACAAAGAGAGGACATAGAGCGCAGCAGGAGGATGCTGCTCCTGTCATTGGATGGGGAAGGAAAGGCAGAGTGAGGAGGCTGGTAAGGGTGTGGTCTTCAGAGATGTCCCCTCAGAATGGCTGTCATTCAGAACTGGCCACATCTTTTCCAAAATGAAAGTTCTGGAGGGACATTTGGGGTCTATCCTATAGAACTGACAGTGACTACCCTTTCTTTCTGATTTTATCTTTTTTTATTTTTTTGTAGAGAAAGCAATATTCTTGCTAAGGAATATGTCCTTAGATCTTAAATATTATTATACTTTATGTTATATTTCATGCAAATAATGAAAAGGGGAATGGAAACCCTAAGGTTATCATCTTAACTCTTGTTATTAGATTATAGCTTCTTTAAAATCACTTCTTGAGCTTCAAGGGATTTTGGGGCAAAATTATATAATTCTTGCTTTATTAATGAGCCTCAAGAGTTTTGTTTCTAGATAAAATAATATATAGTAGAATATTTTGTAAAAAATTCAATTAGATACTACTACTGTACATTGTTATAAAACTTAGAGTATTTTACATTTTAAAATGTATTAACAACCTTGATTAAATATAGCTAAAACATAATTATCTTTAATAAATTATTTGGTTTTTTTCTTTTGATACATATCATGTGTATCTAACACCTCATGTATCTTAGGGCCTTGTCCTTAAACTTTAAATCCAACTCTAGAAAGTTCTTGTCGAAACTTCTATCTAGTGTAATTTCTGAGGTAAAAAAGATGGAGAGAATAGGAAGTTTTCCCATGAGGCACTGCTAACAACATTGAGGGCTTTGATTTCATTTCTTGTCTTTTTCATTTTGATGTAAAATATCTTGAACTACCCACCTCTGTGTCACTGTCAGTGTGAAACAGGCACTTTGTATATAGCCCATCCAATTTCAGAATAAGAATTTTATAATTCACTCGTTCATCAGGACTAATTTGTATCTCCTGACAGGCCACGTGTGTGCACGCCTTCTGCCTGTATGAACATTCACCATTGCTCTACATAATAGGCAATCCCTTCCACGTGGAATCACCATTTTAAAGGAACGCTGCTGTGTGCCTGAACCTGAGATCCTTATGGAAAAGTTTACCACAGCTGGAGAAAATCAGTAGCCTTCAGCTAGGTAGTTTTAATCTATGGTTCCAGTTAGTGGACTAGCGGTGCTAAGCCTTGATGTCAAGAGAGCCCTTACATCAATTTTATGCGCAAATTGTTTTTCTTTTCCTTTCTGTTTTTGTTTTTTTCATTTATGTACTTGGTACAGGCTCTCACTCCGAAGTTCAGCTTCATAGTAATCCTGCTGTTTTCAGCCTCCCCAGTGCGGGGATTACAGGTATGCGCCACCACGTGGAGACTCTTTGTGCCCTGAGGCTGGCAAGGCATGCAGGACCAGGGATTGAACCCCAGCCGCTGAGCTTGCCAAAGCAGATGCTTAGTCCACTGAGTTCTCTCACTGGCCCTGTACAAAAATTCTAAAAGTAGATTTATAATGATATTGAGCATTTTGACAGGTATAGTAATCTAAAAATGTCAACTATAAAAGTATATCTTTTTACTCTATTGGGTTTTCTGTGTATAAGTCAAATCAAGTAAGGCATGAAAAACTTTATGTTTGAATTTTTCTCCAACCAGGCCTTAAAATGTGCTTCTCATAGTTGAGAATTTCACTGTTGTTTGAATAAATGTCCACTTCGCATGCATCTTTCAACTTCCACCTATGAGGATAGATTATACCTACGTCTAGAGATCCATTAAGGGAAGCATGCCCTGAGCTGATAGCTCAGTGGAATAAGTGCTTGTCTGGCAAGCACAAGGGCCTGAGTTCAAATCCCCAGTCCCACACACACA
>PVJA010024105.1:0-32253 GCA_004027025.1 Myocastor coypus
AAAAAAAAAAAAAAAAGACTATTTGAGGCTCAAGGATTGCAAGGTCAAACCCACCATAGGATTTAGCTAAATTTAGCTACTTAACATTACCTTGCCTAAAAATTTAAAAAGAAAATTAGAAAAGGCTGGGGGGTAGGTGGGGCTGGGGAGATAGCTCCATGGCACAAGCGCCTGCCTGGCAAGTGCAAGGTCGTGAGTTTGAACCTCAGTCCCGCAAAAAAAAAAAAAAAAAAAAAAGGAAAAGAAAAGGTTGGAGATGTACTTTAGGTTGAAATGTCTTAGTTCAATCCTCAGTACCACCAAAAAACAAATAATGCACAGACTTCTATTTCCTAATCCTTGCTTAGTCTTCCTTCAGCAGGAGGGGAACCATAATATAATAAAGGTAACAGGTGTGTCCTAAGCTTCTTTTTTTTTTTTTTTTTTAAAGGTTATTTTTTTTTAATTGTTTATTCACTCATTTTTATGGCCGGCTCAGCCCGCCCCAAGGGCAGGGCTGGCGCAGCATGTGGTGCCGGGGATCGAACCGCGGTCCCTGAAGCTACCCAAACTTTCTCAAGCAGGCGCTTTAGACCACTGAGCCATCTCCTGCCCAAGAAGCTTCTAAGAACAATTTATGAAAATATTCTATTAATCCAGAACCTCACGATGAATCCTGATCATGTCCCAAGAATCTGCCTTTCTGTGAGAGCCGTTATGTGCACTGTTGTCTTTTGCCACTAGAGGTCGCCTTCCCAAATCCAGGGTGGGAAGAGATTGTGTCCTCTAGAATCCAAGAACTGAGTAAATGCACAGCCGCACACTAAGTGTAGGAAGGTTACTGAGTGCAGGGAAGTGGAATGAATGTGTATTTTTTTTTCTTTGTTTTTTTTTTTTTTTTTTTTTTTTGGTCTTTTTGAGACAGGGTCTCGCTATGCAGTTGAGGCTGGTCCTGCGCTCACTTTTGTAGCCCAGGCTGGTCTCGAACTCGCACCAATCCTCCTGCCTCAGCCTCCCAAGTGCTGGGATTACAGGCGTGAGCCACCACGCCCGGCAGGAATGAATGTGTATTTAAAGGCTATTTTGTCTCTATTCAAATGTAAGTTTGACAGAAAAGAGGCCCAGGCATTCAGACCACGTTAGTTTCTATTACTTGAATAAAGTCTTAGTTTCTCAGGTAGCAATAACTGAAACCAGCAAAGTCATTCTGGAGCTTCAGATCAACCTCTCCTGGGATTAACTGTCTTCAGAAAAAGATATAGGTTAAAGTATAAATATACTCGATAATGTTTTAAAACATATCGGCTTGGGGTAATTATGATTTCATTATATAGAGCCTGTTTTAGCTACTTTGCACCATAGTCTAGTAAAATAAAAATGATCTTTGGAGACTTACAGAGCTGGACTTTAACCTGCATTTTGTTACATTGAGTAGATGATCTAAATTCTTTAACCTTCATTTTATTCTTGCGTAAAAATGGAAATAAAATCTTCCTTACTAGGGAGAATACTTTTTTCTCAGATGCATCTTGTACTTTTATTCTTTTTTTTTTTTTTTTTTTTTTTTTTTTTTTTTTTTTTTTTTTTTTTTTTTTTTTTTTTTTTTTTTTTTTTTTTGTCTTTTTTAGACAGGATCTCACTATGCAATTCAGGCTGGCCTTGAGCTCACTTTTATAGCCCAGGCTGGTCTCAAACTTACACCGATCCTCCTGTCTCAGCCTTCCAAGTGCTGGGATTACAGGCATGTGTCACCATGCCCGGCTCCTTGTACTTTTATTCTGCTCTTATTCTTTTCTTCTATTTCCTTGACCCAAGTGTGCTCTGCAGAGCCAGTTTTTCTCCCACTCTTTACTTTTGCTCTTGAATAAATTTTGCCACTGCTATAAATGAATTGCTAATGTTGTTGCCTCCTCCCACAACTAAGTCAGATGTTCAGTAAATATTCCTAGTAAAAAAACATCCTTTTATGTATTTTCTTTTTAATTGTTTAACCCCATTTATTTATTTGTGTTATGGCTGGCTCAGCCTGCCCTGGGGGTGGGGCTGGTGCTACATGTGATGCCAGGGACTGAGCACAGTTCCTGCGGTTGCCTAAACTTTCCTAGACAGATGTTTTAGACCGCTGAACCATCTCCTGCCCAAGAAACATCCTTTTAAATAGGGTATGGTGGTACATGCCTATAATCCCAGCACTCTGGAGACTGAGACAAGAGGATCTCCACAAGTTCAAGGCAGCATGGGCTACATAGCTAGTTCAAGGTCAGCCTGAACTGAATTGCAGGACCACATCTCAGCCCCCACCCCAAGAAAAAAAGAGAAAAGGCAAGTGGCAAGAACAGTGGGTAAGCCGGGCGTGGTGGCGCACACCTGTAATCCCAGCACTTGTGAGGCTGAGACAGGAGGATCAGTGCAAGTTCCAGACCAGCCTGGGCTACAAAAGTGAGCTCAATGCCAGCCTGAACTGTATAGTGAGACCCTGTTTCAAAAAGACAAAAAAAAAAAAAAAAAAGAACAGTGGGCAAGCCTGGCATGGTAGCACATGCCTGTAATCCCAACACTTGGGAGGCAGGAGGATTGACATTAGTTTGAGGCCAGCCTGGAATATATACCAAGATCCTGTCTCAAAAAAAGTATATTCAAATCAAATATAGGGGGAGTAGTGGTAATGCATATTCACTATAATAAATTTCTTAAAATTTAAATATTCACTGTATATATTGATCACCCCTTGTATGTGTAACACATTTATTTTTTTTATTTTTATTTTTTTTATTTATTTATTTTTTTTGTCTTTTTTGAGACAGGGTCTCGCTATGCAGTTGAGGCTGGCCTTGAGCTCACTTTTGTAGCCCAGGCTGGTCTTGAACTCGCACCGATCCTCCTGCCTCAGCCTCCCGAGTGCTGGGATTACAGGCATGAGCCACCACGCCCGGCTAACACATTTATTTTATTTTATTTTATTTTATTTTATTTATTTATTTTTTTTTTTGGACTGAGGTTTGAACTCATGACCTTGCACGTGCGAGGCAGGCACTTGTGCCACAGAGCTAACTCCCCCGCCCCTAACACATTTATTTTAATTAAAATGTTCTTACAAATTTCTCCACAGAAATCATGCCCAAGTTCAAACAACGAAGAAGGAAGCTTAAAGCTAAAGCCAAAAGATTAGTCAAAAAAAAAGAAGCCCCTCAATTCCATTCTAAACTAGTTACACCTCCTCCTCCACCACCCTCACCAGAAAGGTAAGATATAATATAGCATAGAGAAAATGTTAGAGAAATTTGAGAAATTCAGAGTTACTAGGTTTAGCAAATGAAAATTTAGAACATAAACTGGGTGTGGTGGTGCATGCCTGTGATCCCAGCACTTGGGAGGCTGAGGCAGGAGGATCAGTGCGAGTTCCAGACCAGCCTGGGCTACAAAAGTGAGCTCAAGACAAGCCTGAACTGCATAGCAAGACCCTATCTCAAAAATGACAAAAGAAGAAAGAAAGAAAGAAAGAAAGAAAGAAAGAAAGAAAGGAAGAGAGAAAGATTTAGAACATAGAATCAAATTTGAATTTCACATGAACAGTAAATAACTTTTAGTATAAATGTGTCCCATTAAATATTAAAATATGCTAAAATTCATCCTTGAGCCAGGTACTCACCTATATATAATTCCAGTTACTTAGGAGGCTGAAGCAGGAGGATCACAAGTTTAAAACCAGCCTCAGCAACTTTGTAAAACTGCCTCAAAACAAAATTTTGAAAAGGCCAGGGATATAACTCAGTGGTAGAACATTTGTATAGCATGTATAAGGCTTCAGGCTCAATCCCCCCCACCCCATCATACCAAAAAAAATCAGGATATCCTGTATCTCCCATGCAAAGTTTGAGAGTTCACATGAAAGTTAGGCTGGGTGTGGTGGTATGTGCCTAGAATCCCAGCACTCAGGAAGCCTGAGACAGGAAGATTGCTGCAAAACTTTGTTTGTTTGCTTGTTTTTGGGTTGTTTTTGGTTATGAGCAAAATATATTTATTAGGGGAAAGAAAACTCCTATAATAAAGAGGGACAGGAAGGGGGTCCTGAGTGAGTTGTCCTCTGATTGCTGTAAAGTTGAGGCCATCCTGAACTCCATAGTGAGCCCAGGCCAGCCAGAACTACACAGAGACAAGTTTCAAAAAAGAAAGTCAGGTGGGGTGATATGAATCTGTAATCCTAATACTCTGGGATATTCCCATGAGAGAACTGCAAATTTTGGGCCCAACAAGACCCGGGTCTCAAAATATATTTAATCTATTTCCTTATTTATTTTTATTTTTTATTTTGATCTTTTTGAGACAGGGTCTCCCTATGTAGCTCAGGCCAGCCTTGAGCTCACTTTCTAGCCCAGATCTTCCTGGCCTCAGCCTCCCACTACTGGGATTACAGGTGTATACCACCACACCCAGCTCAAAGTATTTTTTTAAAGGATGAGAATACCAGGGAGAATAGCTGAAAGATAGAGTGCTCCAAGGCCCAGGGATCAATCCCCAGTAGGACCAAAGAGAAAGAATATTCAAATGAAGTGAGAGTCACAAGAAATTGTGCGTAAGTGTATCATAACTATGGTCTCTTTTCCAGGTGAATTTATTGCATGAGTCTGACAATTAGGCGATGAAAAAGAGCCATAAGAGTAGAATTTTATTTCTTAGATCTGGTAAAAAAAAAAGATCTGGTAAAGTTTGGTCATTTTTGCCTAGAACTCACAAGGTAAATGTACTATTGAAAGAGAATGCTTGGGCTGGCAAGATAGCTCAGTGATCTAAAGCGCCTGCTTAGGCAAGCTTAGGTCAGCCTGTAGGGACTGCAGTTCAAGCCCTGGCACCACATGCTATGTGAGCCCCCCACCCCCAGGGCAGGCTGATCCAGATATAACATAAGTAAATAGCTAAAATATAAAAAAAAGAAAGAAAGAAAGAAAGAAAAAGAATCTAAGTGGTAGAATGTTGGTTTCTATACTCACATATCTCTTTGTTATTATAGCACTCTTTTTAAATTTTATTTATTTATTTATATTGTTATTTCTGGGTATTGAATCCAGAGCTTTGTGCATTATATATCCTACCTCTGAGCTATACACCCAGCTCCATAGCTTTCTTCATAAAATTTTTTTTTTAAATAATCAAGCCCTCAGAAAGCAGTAACTTAGCAGGCATGAGGGCACACACCTGTAATCCCAGCCCTTGGGAGGTTAATGCAGGAGGATTGTAAAGATTTTGAATCTATCCTGGGCTACATAGTGAGTGCAAGGCAAGCCTAGAATATATAACCAGACCCTATCTCCAATTGGAAGTGATCTTCCTCCCTCAGCCTTCCCAATGCCCAGCGCTAAGATTACAGGTGTGTGCCACCATTCTTATTTGAATCCATGAATTCTGGAATTTAATGAAGGATTTGGCTTGAGAAAGTCCCTGATCAGCCAGGCGTGGTGGCACACACCTATAATCCCAGCACTTGGGAGGCTGAGGCAGGAGGATTGGTGTGAGTTCAAGACCAGCTTGGGCTACAAAAGTGAGCCCAAGGCCAGCCTGAACTGCATAGTGAGACCCTGCCTCAAAGAGACAAAAGAAAAGAAAGTCCCTGATCCTTTCACACTGTGAAACCAGCTTCTTGGGGCTGAGATTGTAGCTCAGTGGTAGAGATGATGCTGAATACACAGTTTCCTATATTTAATTCCTAACATCTCTCTCCCTCCCTCTCTCTGTTCCTCCCTCCCCTCTCTCCTCTCTCTATCTATATACTGAGATACTCCTGTGAAAGGATTGCAAATAGCATCAAGTCAGGCATGGTGACATATACCTGTAATCCTAGGACTCAGGAGGGTTAAGCAAGAGGATTGCCACCAGGTTGAGGCCAGCCTGGGATACATAGTAAAGTCAAGGCTACGGTGAACCACATAATGAGATCCTGTCTCAAAAAACCCAACAGGGCTGGTCACATATCTCAGAGGACCAAAATGACTGGCGTTTGAGCCTGTAATCACAGCCCTTGGGAGGCTGAAAACAGTAAGATCACTACGAGTCTGTTCTGTGTAGTGAGACCCTGTAGACCCTGTACTAAAAGACAAAAACAAACAAACAAAAGACAAATAAATGAACAAAAAAGTAAACAGAACCAACTTCTTCTGGTTCTGAAGACTCACTTTGTTTGATTCTGTTTTTCCCACAGAACAGTTACCTCTTCATTAGATGTGTCCCATAGTACAAACTGGCTCAGACCATCCTGGAACTTCAAATTTCCCTACATCAAAGAAGTGATAAAATGTTGGACAAGCAGAGTGTGGTCAATGTACAGCTGGTGCCAGAGCTGTGTAACACAGGTATGCATACCTGTTTACATCAGTGTGGGTTTTTTGGCAGAGCAGAGTTCATTTGTGTGCACTTCAGCAGAATGCTCAGACTAAGCTGGGGCAAGATGAATTCTGGGGATCTTGTGTACATTTGGTTCTGTTAAGAAATAGGTCAAATTATTTTCTGGTTCCATTCCCCCCTCCCTCTTTACCATATTTCTCAGAGGATTCACACTTGTTTATTATGAATTTCAGAGTTTAGAAATATTCAAAGATACCATCTTTCCATTTCGAAGCTATCACAGAGAACTTCATAGTCTAAAACAACAAGTTTGCATTTTGAAAAGTGAATTATGCAAGCTCCAGGAAACACTGAAGGTTGGTATTGTTAAAACATAAACTCATAATTTTCCAAGCATGATTGTACATGCCCATAATTGGCAGCACTCAGGAGGCTGAAGCAGGAGGTTCCTTCTGAGTTCAAAGTCAGCCTAAACTATATAGCAAGAGTGATTCAAAACAAAACAAAAAATACTTCCAATTAGGTAAAGAGAGATTCTACACAGACTATTGCAAAGCTGGGGATATAGCTCAAATGCACAAGCACCCGTCTGGCAAAAAAGTACTGAGTTTGATTCCTGGTACCAAAAAAAGGAAGAGAGTCTGGGGCCGGGGAGATAGCTCAGTAGAATAAGTGCTTGCCTAGCAAGCGCCAGGTCATGAGTTCAATCCCTGGTACCACAAAAAAGACTATTGCAATAGGGGAAATGCTCAGCCATGAGATCTATAATTATCTTAAACATCAGGTGAAAGGGACCAATTTGTTTTGTATCCAATGCAAATGTTACATTGAATTGTTGTCCAATTTGCTTTCTTTACTGAACAATGTTTTAAGATCTGTGCATGTTGCTTAAGTATAAATCAATCCATTCTCTATAACTGCATTTGTGATTGCCATCATGTGAACCTATCACATTTTGCTCCCGTTTCTCTTGCAATGGACATTTAAGGCTGTTTTCTGTTTTTGCTAGTATAAAGTACTACATAGGAGCCAAAAAAAAAAAAAGGGACCAATTGAATCCTATTACTATAGAGAAAACCAAAAATGTGTATTGAGAAGGAAGTAGAAATCTCTGCTATCAGGGTCCGGACAGATAGCTCCGTGGCACAAGTGCCTGCCTGGCAAGTACGAGGTCATGAGTTTCAACCCCAGTCCTGCCAAAAAAAAAAAAAAAAATCTCTGCTATCCAACATAAAACACAAATGCACAATAAATTTTAATGAGTAATATTTTTAATTAATCAGATTTGCAAAACAAATGATACAACCAAAAGGCTTGGAGAAACATGTTTTCTTCCATTACTGAGAAGAGCATAAACTCATAAAACTTCTATGGGTATAATTAGCTATAATTGTCCACATTTAATAGATATATTAACCTAAAAGCTGAACATCGGGATGGCCAGATAGCTCAGCAGACTAAAGCACCTGCTTAGGCAGGCACAGGGATTAGGGTTCAATCCCCATCATGCCATGCCAGCCTCATCCCTAGGATTCACCGAGATCATGACTAAGACTGGGTATGGTGGCACATGCCTATAATTCTAATGTTTGAGAGGCTGAAAACAGGAGGATCATTATGAATCTGATCTGTGTACTGAGACCCTATACTAAATACACTCAATCAAGCAATCAATAAATGCCAGGCATAGTGTGGTGGCATACACTTGGGAGGCTGAGGCAGAAGAATCAAGGCTAGCCTGGGCTATGAAGTAAGTTTTTCACTATGTGGCCTGAACCACATAGTGAAACCTCTCAAAAAAAAGAAAAACACGGGGCTGGGGAGATAGCTCCGAGGCACAAGTGCCTGCTGGGCAAGTGTAAGGTCGTGAGTTTGAACCCTGGTCCCACCAAAAAAAAAAAAAAAAAAAAAAAACCCTGACAGATATACTAATATGTAGTTCCTTATTGTTTTGTGATTTCAAATTACATAAAAATTATGAAGCAAACCAAATGTCTAGCAATATGACATTCATTAAATACATTATACTTCACTCTTGCAGTAGAATACTGTGTAGTTGTTAAAAAAAGAGGTGGTAGCTAGGTATGGTAGCTGCTTGGAAGGCTGAGGCAGGAGAGATCACAAGTCAGAGGTGAGCCTGGGCAATTAGTTGAGACTTGCCTCACAATAAAATTTTCGAAAACAGTTGGAGATGAAGCTGAATGGTAGAGCCCCTGCCTCCATGCTTGAAGCCTTGGATTCAGTCAGCAGGGATGAGAATGGGAGGGCATTCTTCAGAGTAACCCTTATTTGTTCATGACCTAGGGTGATCTAGGGGAAAACAGCGCACTCAAATTAGGATAATGTGAAGAAACTGAACCAAACATATAAATGAGACATAGGAAAACACAAAAGATTATGGAGTGTTCTTCTGGGGCCTGCTGTTAACAGTGGTGGTTCCCTTGCTACTTTAGGCCCCAGCAGGTCAAAGGGATGGAAATTTCTCAGAAGTTGGAGTCCTAAAGGGCTATCTTCCTGGCAAAGAGCAGTAAAAGTTTCCTTTGAGAGATCCACTGCTCTGGTTTCCAGCCACAAGCCAGGTGACCGGGGGCTCTGAGATGTGATCTGTGTCATAAGCCTTGTGAGTCCCAAATAAAGTGGAGATGCCAGGCAAATAGTATTCTGCCCCAGCATACAAGAACTCTCTGCCCCAGTGGAGAGGTGGGACTGGATTTTACACTATGTACTCTTTTTTTTTTTTTTTTTTTTTTTTCTTTTTCAGACAGGGTCTCACTGTGCAGTTCAGGCTGGCCTTGAGGTCATTTTTGTAGCCCAGGCTGGTCTCGAACTCATACCAATCCTCCTGCCTCAGCCTCCCAAGTGCTGGGATTATAGGCATACGCCATCACGCCCAGCTATACTGTGTACTCTTCTAACCTTCTGAGCTTTGTATTCTGGACATGTCATACCAATTCAGTAGTAAGTAAAAAAAAAAAAAAAAAAAAAAAAAACTTTTTTTTTTGTCTTTTTGAGACAGGATCTCAATGTATAGTTCAGGTTGGCTTTGAGCTCACTTTGTAGCCCAGGCTAGTCTCAAACTCACAACACCCCTCCTCCCTTAGCCTTCCAAATGCTAGGATTACAGACACGCACCACCATGCCTAGCTTCCTGGTCTCATTTTAACTAATCACTTCTTTGAAGGCCCTATATGTAGGTATAGTCCCATTTTGAAATAGTAGATATTAAAATACCAAAATACAAATTCAGCCAGGCGTGGTGGCACATGCCTGTAATCTCAGCACTTGGGAGGCTGAGGAAAGAGGATCAGTGTGAGTTCGAGACCAGCCTGGGCTACAAAAGTGAGCTCAAGGCCAGCCTGAATTGCATAGTGAGACCCTGTTTCAAAAAGACAAAAAAAAAAAAAAAAATAGCGAATTCAGGCTGGGCATATAGTATACATCTATCCCCAGGACTTGTGAAGCCAGCCTAAAACTGGAAGAAGAAGAGAAAAAAATTATATTTATGTCAAACTCCAAATGGTCTGTTAGGATTTTCTTTTTTAAGAAATTTTTATTTTATTTATTTTTTTCTTGTTTCAGAAGCTTTATTTGTTTATTCACTCATTTTTATGGCCAGCTCAGCCCACCCCAAGGGCAGGGCTGCCACAGCATGTGGTGCCGGGGATCAAACTGTGGTCCCTGAAGCCGCCCAAGCTTTCCCAAGTAGGCGCTTTAGACCACTGAGCCATCCCGCCAGGCCCTGGTCAGTTAGGATTTTTAACAGCACCTTTTTAATTTTTTTTCTTTCTTTCTTTTTTTTTTTTTTAACCTCATTTATTTATTTGTGTTATGGCCAGCTCAGCCTGCCCTGGGTGTGGGGCTGGCGCAGCATGTGGTGCCAGGGATTGAGCTTCGGTCCTTGCGCTTGCCTAAACTTTCCTAGGCAGGCGCTTTAGACTGCTGAGCCATCTCACCAGCCCAACAGTACCTTGGAAGTATATGTTCTTGGTTAATTAAGTACTTTTCTCCGAGGAGGAACTCTCCCCAGTCCTATATTCCCACTGGAAAGTTTCTGATTCCTTTTTTTTTTTCCTCCCTTTTTTGTGTTACTGAAAATTGAACCCAGGGGAGCCTGTCAACTGAGCTGCATCCCTGACCCTTTTCCCTTTTCAAATTTTTAGATAGGGTCTCTCTGAGTGGGCTCAAACTGTGGACCCTCCTGTTTCAGCCTTCCAGATATTGATATCATCCCCCAAGACTCGAGCTGTTCGTGCTCAGAGCTCACTTAATGGCTCTTCCTGTGGCCTTATTATGTTTGGATTGATCTTATTTTTTTGAATCGGGCATCCAACTTAGGACCTTGTGCTTGCTAGGCAAGCCCTGTGCTGCTGAGCGGTATCCCTAGCTGTTAGGATTTCAACATTTATGTATGTTTAGTGTCTTATCTTTAAAGTCACAGCTAGGCTCCTATCATACAAATGAATGAAGGAATGAAATAGTAAAAGCTATGACCAGTAAATGAGAAAGTATTATGAAGCATGCTGCACAGTCAGAATGTTGTATGTGTGGCAGCTCTTATATTAAGTTGCACAGGAAAACCAACTGAACTCATTATTCATTTGCCAAATGTAATGTCTTCTTCCAGACCCTCACAGAAGAGTCTTGTCTGGGCTGTGGTCAACAGTGTCGCATGAGTGGTAAACTTACAAATGTGTCTGTCTGTGCTGTAACAAGCCTCGGAGACTCCCCACCCATGCTATCACCACCAAGCAGCCACCTTCCTCCCCCACCGCCACCTCCACCCCCACCACCTCCTCCTCCTCCACCTCTTCTGCCTCCGCCAGCTCCTGTACTGCTCAGAAAACCCGGCCTCTCTAAAGCACTTCAGGTAGGAAACCATCAGTAATAGAGGGATGTGGGAAGCATGTAATCTGGGAGAGAGGTCAGCTGGCCTCACACAGTCTTGCTAAAGGCTTGGAGAGGAAGGCCATGTTTTGTTCAGATTCTGTACCTTCACTTCATCAATTCCTGTGTTTGTTTGAAGATGGCATTTCACTAGATTTCCCCAGCTGATATTGAACTATTGGGCTAAACGGTTCTGGCCCTGCTGCCCCAGTAGCTGAGAATCCAGGCACCTGCTACCACACATAAATGAATGAAATCCTCCCATAGATGTTTCCTATTGAATATTCAGCATGTTTTATTACTGAAAGAAAGATATCCCTAGGAAAGGAAATTAAGGAAAAAAATACTGCTGGGTGAATGACACCAGACCAAAAAGAGTACGTGAATTTATAATGTCTTGTCATCGTTAGGCTGGAGAATCAATATTCACTGCCATTACTTCTGTCAAGAGAACTAAAAT
This sequence comes from Myocastor coypus, assembly GCA_004027025.1. NCBI lineage: Eukaryota > Metazoa > Chordata > Mammalia > Rodentia > Myocastoridae > Myocastor > Myocastor coypus. The sequence continues at coordinate 11,660 of PVJA010024105.1, forward strand.
ATTTGTGAATCACAAAAATAGGCATGAGTCTTTTAAAGCCTGAATTTTGGAGGACAGAGAGATAGCTCCATGGCCTTGTTCAATTCCTGGGACCAAAAAAAAAAAAAAAAAAAACTGAAGTTTTTAGTATATGTACAGTTGGTTTAAAAATAGATAAATTGGAGGGCTGACCTGATAGCTCAGCCTATTAAAGTGCCTGCTTAGGCAGAGTGCAGTGGCTGGGATTCGATCCCCAGCCTGCCCTGCCAGCCCCACCCCCGAGGGCCCATCTGGATGGCAATTGAGACAATTGAGACTGGGTGTGGTGGTGCATGCCTGTAATCCCAGCACTTGAGAGGCTGAAAACAGGAGAATCACCATGAGTCCTATCTATGTAGTGAGACCATATAGACCCTGTCCTAAATACAGAGAACATAAATAAATAAATAAATAATAAATAAATAAATAAATAAATTTAAGAATAAAATAGCTAAATTGTGGTCAGGAAAATAGCTCAGCTGCATAAGTGCTGTCCTGGCAAGCACAAGGTTCTGAGTTCAATCCCCAGTACAAAAAAATAAATAAAATAGCTACATTTAAAGCCAGGCAAGTTGGTGTGTGCCTGTAGTTTCAGCTGTTTGGAAGACTAAGGCAGGAGGATTTCAAGTTCTAGGGCTATGTACCCAAGTCAGTGCAATACTGTCTCAAAATTTAAAAGAAGCAGAAAAGGGGTCAGTGTCCATGTTAGAAAAGTAGCCCATGGTGGAGAATTTGCCTAGCATGCAGGAAGCCCTAAGTTCAACTCCTGAAACCAAAAATTCCAGAGCCTTTTCATATATTTGCTGTAATGCATACCTCTTGGACTATACTTGCTCTGTGGGAGCTAAGTTATCTGTTTCTAAGTAATTCGCACATGAGCTCACAGCAGTTTGAGCAACTCCTTCAACTCCTGTGGAAGATTCCTTTTTTTGTTGTTGTTCAGTTCTTTTGAGACAAGATCTTGCTATATAGCCCACACTAGCCTTGAACGTGGCAATGCTTCTGCCTCAGCCTCAAAAGTACTGGGATTATAGAGCTGGGCATGGTGGCGCATGCCTATAGTCCCAGCGCTTCAGAGGCTGAGGCAGAAAGATTGATGCGAGTTTGAAACCAGGCTGGGCAAGAAAAGTGAGCTCAAGGCTGCCTGAACGAACGAATGAAGGAACGAACGAACAAACGAAAGAAAGAAAGAACGAACTGGGATTATAGACACACACCACTATATCTGGCTGGGAGGTTGTGTTCTTGCAGGGAAATTAGTCTGTCTTGTCTTTTTCTTTCTGGTACTGAGGATTAAACGCAGTACCCTGGGCTTGCCAGGCAGGCACTTATTCTACTGAGCTATCTCCTTGACCCTGCAAGTCTTACATTTTGTTTATTTGTTTATTTATTTAAAGTTTCTTTGTGTTATGGCTGGCTTAGCCTGCCCTGGGGGTGGGGCTGGTGCAGAATGTGGTGCTGGGGATCGAACCTCGGTCCCTGTGGTTACCTAAAGGCCCTTCAGACCGTTGAACCATCTCACCAGCCCCAAGTCTTACATTTTGATGAATAATTTTCAGTATTCTGAAAGCAGGATTATTCTTACTTGAGTGGAATTTGGTCAGCTCTAAGGGTAAATAAGTGTTAACTTTTAACTCTGAATCTTTAACAGTGAGATTTGGGTTTGCACTTCACCAGATGTCCTAGTACCAGTTTAAATTCTGATTTCTGGGCTGGGGAGATAGCTCCAAGGCACAAGTGCCTGCTGGGCAAGTGCAAGGTCGTGAGTTCAAACCCTGGTCCCACAAAAAAAAAATTCTGATTTCTGGGCTGGGAATGGTGGCACATGCCCATTTTCCTAGCGTGCCTGGAATCCCAACACTCAGGAGGCTGAGGCAGGAGGGTTGCTATTAGTTTGAGACTAGGCTGGGCTACATATTGAGACTGAACTATATAAGAAGACTCTATCTCAAAAAAATATTCTAATTTCTCTATATATTTTAAGGCTGAAGCATTAAGAAAGGATGGACCCATGCAGATAACAGTTAAAGATTTACTGACTGTGAAATTAAGGAAGACACAGGGTGCTGATGAAAAGAGGAAGGTAAGATGTCATTGACCACCTTCATGGTCTTGATTTTTTTTTGAACGGGGCTTGGTACATGGTCAACACAGTCTTACTACACAAATCAGACTCCTAGTGATCCTCCTGTTTTCAGCCTCCCAAGCACTAGGATTACAGTCCTGCCCCACCATGCCCAATCTCAATTGCTATCTAGTGCGTCCCAGGTGTGGGGCTAGCACTGCACGCTGAGCATAAAACCTCAGTCCCTTTGCCTGCCTAAGCAGGCCCTTTAGTGGGCTGAGCTATCTGGCAAGCCCTCGTCATCTTGCTTTCAGCCTGGTTCTTTTTTTTTTTTTTTTTTTCTTTTCTTTTTTTTGTCTTTTTGAGACAAGGTTTTGCTATGCAGTTCAGGCTGGCCTTGTGCTCACTTTTGTAGTCCAGGCTGGTCTCAAACTCACACTGATCCTCCTGCCTCTGCCTTCCAAGTGCTGGGATTACAAGCATGCACCACCTCGACCAGCCTTCAGCCTGGTTCTTCATTGTGGAAAATAAGCACATAATTTATGTATGTAAGTTTACCCAAATTTAACATTTGATGTTGCATTTTAGTAGTTTTGAATCTCTTCAGTGAGATGTATAGATCCTAAAGTTAGTTCATTCATTCTTTTTTTTTTTAAGAATTTTGTGTTTTATTTTTATTTTTTTCTTGTTTCAGAACTTTTGTTTGTTTATTTATTTATTTGTATGGCCGGCTCAGCCTGCCCTGAGGGCAGGGCTGGCGCTGCATGTGGTGCCGGAGATCGAACCGCGATCCCTGCAGCTGCCTAAGCTTTCCTAAGCAGGCGCTTTAGACCACTGAGCCATCTTGCTGGGCCTCAGTTCATTCATTCTTTTTTTGTTTGGTGCAGAGTCTCACTATGCAACTTGGACTCGTAGTGATCCTCCTGTTTTCTACCTCCCTAGTGCTGGGATAATAGGCATGCCACCACCATCGCTGGCTCAGCACATCCAGGGGTGCAGCTGGCATGGCATGCAGTGTCAGGCTCAAACCCTGGCCCTTTCACTTACCTAAGCAAGTGCTTAGTCCACTGAGCTGTCTTGCTGGCCCTTATTCTTTTTTTATTTTATGAAATAGTAAAATTTCCTAAGATAATAAAACAATAGCAATAGTTTAATACACTATATATCATTATCTTCAAAGTAGTTATTCACAACATAGGATTATCACAAAAATATAGCTTACAAAGAAGAAAAAAAAAAGCAAGCTGTGGTGGTGCATGCCTGTGATCCAGTACTCAGGTGGCTGAGGCAAGAGGATCATTGCTTGAGTTTGAGGCCAGCCTCAGCTTACAAAGTAAGTTCAAGACCAGCCTGAACTACACATTGAGACCCTGTCTCACAAAGATAAGAGAGAAGCAAACAGAAAATAAGAAAAACAGTTCTTTTTGATGAACTAAGATAAACTAGTACCATAAATGAGATAAATTAGCATATACATAAGGGTATTTTTAAAAAATGGAATATGTAATTTTGGAAAATGTTTGAATATCTATTTCCTGTTTATTTTTCTTCTATTTTATTTGTATATATATTTCATATACAAGAGCAACCAGGGAATATTTAAGTTTATGTCTTTGACTCTACTCACTTGTTATGTTCTAAAGTTGTATCCATTTACCTATAAATGCTTCATTTTGGGGGGGGCCCGGTGGGATGGCTCAGTGGTCTAAAGCGCCTGCTTGGGAAAGCCTGAGCAGCTTCAGGGACCACGGTTCGATCCCCGGCACCACATGCTGCCCCAGCCCTGCCCTCGGGGCAGGCTGGAGTGAATAAACAAACAAAGGTGAAACAAGAAAAAAAATAAATAAAATCAAAAATTCTTAAAAAAAAAAAAAAAAAGCTTTAAAAAAAAAAAAAAAAGCTTCAGTTTTTGACAGTATAGCACTCCACTATGTATATATAACACATTTGCCTTGTTTGCTCATCTCTCCATAATTATTTAAATCGGCTATTTTTATCTACCAACTATTAGTCTGAAGAAGTAGACACATACTTTGACATCTTGGAATAAAAATCATATTTAGGGCTGGCCAGATAGCTCAGCATACTAAAGCACCTGCTTAGGCAGAGCACAGTAGCCGGGGTTCAATCCCTGGTGTACTGTGCTGGCCCCGATAGCCCTGCCCCTAGGGCACACTGAGACACAGTTGAGACTGGATGTGGTGGCACGTGCCTGTGATCCCAGCACTTGGGAGGGTGAAGACAGGAGAATCACTACAAGTCCAATCTATGTAGTGAGACCCTGTAGACCCTGTATTAAATACATTTTTTAAAAAGTTAGTTTAAAAAATGTCATATTGTAGAGCCGGGTGTGGTGACTCACACCTGTAATCCCAGCACTTGGGAGGCTGAGACAGGAGGATTGGTATGAGTTCGAGACCAGCCTGGGCTACAAAAGCAAGCTCAAGGCCAGCCTGAACTGCATAGCAAGACCCTGTCTCAAAAAAAAAAAAAAAAAAAATGTCATATTGGGCCGGTGAGATGGCTCAGTGATCTAAAGCGCCTGCCTGTTTAGGAAAGTTTAGGCAACCACTGGGACCAAAGTTCAATCCCTGGCACCACATGCTGTGCCAGCCCCACCCCCAGGGCAGGCTGAGCTGGCCATAACACAAATTTTAAAAAAAAGTCAAGGATCTCTGTGACCTTGATTTAAAAAAAAAAGAAGTCATATTTAATGTTTGAGCACATTTAAATTTTGAATGAGGAGGCCGGGCGTAGTGGCTCATGCCTGTAATCCCAGCACTCGGGAGGCTGAGGCAGGAGGATCGATGCGAGTTCGAGACCAGCCTGGGCTACAAAAGTGAGCTCAGGACCAGCCTCAACTGCATAGTGAGACCCTGTCTCAAAAAGACAAAAAAAAAAAAAAAAAAAAAAAAAAAATTTTGAATGAGGGCCCAGCGGGATGGCTCAGTGGTCTGGAGCGCCTGCTTGGGGAGGCCTGGGCGGCTTCAGGGACCGAGGTTTGATCCCGGGCACCATATGCTGCACCGGCCCTGCCCTTGGAGCGGGCTGAGCCAGCCATAAAAATGAGTAAACAAGGGTTGTGAAACAAGAATAAAAACAATAAATAAATTTTTGAGAAAAAAATTTTGAATGAGCTGGGTGTGGTAGTTCACGCCTATAATCCCAGCACTTGGGAGGCTGAGGCAGGAGGATCTGTATGAGTTTGAGACCAACCTGGGCTACAAAAGTGAGCTCAAGGCCAGCCTGAACTGCAGAGCAAGACCCTGTCTCAAAAAGACAATAATAATAATTATAATTATAATAATAATAAATTTTGAATGATATTTTAACATATATTTTGAATAATGTCTCACTTTATGATTAAAGCCTGTACCATCACCGAAAGCACGGAATCCACTAGTTACTCTTTCTGACCTGCAACGTGTTACCCTGAAACCTAACTCCGACGTATTATCAAGACGAGTTACAAATGTCTTAATGTAAGAAACTATACAGTGTTATTACTGCTATTACTGCTACTTAAAAGAATGATTTTGTTTTTATATCTACCTTTAAAAGTCATATATGCTTATTATAGAATAATTTAAATATATAGAAACTATAGAGAACTCTCTGCCTGCCTTTCTTTCTCTCTTGCTCTCTCTTATTCTTTCTTGCTGTCTTTCTTTCTCTCCTTCCTTCCTTCCTTCCTTCCTTCCTTCCTTCCTTCCTTCCTTCCTTCCTTCTTTCTTTTGATACAAGGTCCATTTCAGGCCACACTTGAACTCACTATGTAGCCCAAGATGACCTAAAATGCATGGAAATCCATATGTCTCAGTCTCCCAGCTAAAAATTATCTAGAGCAGGCAACATTTAACTTTGAGGGGCTGAGGAGATAGCTCAGTGGTTTAAGCACCTGCCTGCCAAGCACAAGGATTGGAGTTTAATCCCCAATACCACATGCCATACCCACCCCAGAGCCCTGAACATATCATGCTGGCCACCAAAACCAAGCGTGGTGGCACATGCCTGTAATCCCAGCACTGAGGAAGCTGAGACAAGAGGATCACTAGTCCAAACTGCATAGAGAAACCCTGTACCACAGGGGCCGGAGAGATAGCTCCATGGCACAAGTGCCTGCCTGGCAAGTGCAAGGTCATGAGTTCAAACCCTGGTCCCACCAAAAAACAAAACTAACAGAGAGAGAGAGAGAGAGAGAGAGAGAGAGAGAGAGAGAGAGAGAGAGAGAGAGAGAGAGAGAGAGACCCTGTACCAAATAAATAGATAGATAAACAAATTTAACTTTGAACAACTTTTTCAACTTCTGCATTACTCAGAATCCTATCATTGAGTATAACTACAGCTAACATACTGTTTTTCTTATCTTTCTAATCTTTTTTTCTGGACATACAATACACTCTGGCTTCTATTTCAAACTGCTATCTATCATATGATATGCTATTAATTGGGCTGGGGAGATAGCTCAGCAGCTTAAGCCCCTGCCTAGTGTGTGCAAGGCTTGATTCTCAGCACTGGAAAAATAAGCAAGCAAATAAATACTTCTCTTTTTTTTTTTCTTTTTGAGATAGGGTCTCATTGTGCAGTTTGAGCTGGCCTTTTGTGCACTTTTATAGCTGCTGGGCTGATCTCAAATCCCCAGAGGCCCTCCTATCTCAACCTCCTGCGTGCTGGGATTACAGGCATGTACTATCACACCCAGTTCCAGGCCATAGAGGCACGTGGGGCCAGGGAACAAACTCAGGTCTGTGTGTTTGCCAGCTAGATGTTTATGCCTCTGAGCTATCTCCCCCAGGCCAATAAATAAATACATTTTGTGGAGAAAAATGAATACTATCAAAAACCAGACATTGTGGGGCACACCTGTAATCCCATAGCACTCAGACATAACAAAAAACTTTCAAGAATTTTTAGAACAACTTGATTTCAGAAATGATAAAATAGGGCCGGCAGGATAACTCAGTGCTCTAAAGCGCCTGCTTAGGAAAGCTTAGGTGGCTGCACGGACCACGGTTCAATCCCCGGCACCACATGCTGCGCCAGCCCTACCCTCAGGGCAGGCTGAGCTGGCCATAAAAATAAAAAAATAAATAAACAAGCAAAAATTCTGAAACAAGAAAAAAATAAATAAAATTAAAAAAAAAAAGAAATGATAAAATATCGACACTAGCAAGTCTAGAATCAAGTAACAATAGAGACAGTGTGCTTCTGTATAATCCTACTGTGGATACAGTGAGAACCTTTCTTGTTTAATATGTCTTTTTATCTTATTAACAATTAGCTATGAGCCAGGTGTGGTGGCGTAAGCCTGTAATCCCATTATTTGGGAGGCTGAGGCAGGAGGATCAATGTGAGTTCAAGATCAGCCTGGGCTACAAAAGTGAGCTCAAGGCTAGCCTGAACTACATAGTGAGACCCTGTCTCAAAAAGACAAAAAAAGAAAACAATTAACTTGAAGAATCGTTTTTATTTCTTTAATATAGGTAGCCACTGTGTGTGCATTTCATATATACAATCTTGTTTTAGGTGGCTTATGATTTTTTATTTCTGTGACCCTTCAGTAAATACCTTGCTTATCAGCTGCATACATAGATGTATTCTTATAGGTGTGGTTATGGGGTGAAGTATTAGTTGGCTGGGTGAGGTGGCGCTCACCTGTAACACCAGATACTCAGGGGGCTGAGGCCAGCCTGGACAACTTAAGGAGAACCTGACTGAATAAACAAAGCAATGGGGGAAAAAAAACAGTATTAATTTTGGCTGGGGATAGAGCTCAGTGGAAGAGTACTTGTTTAGTATGCCTGAGGCTAAGCAAGTTTTGAGCCCCAGCACTGTCAAGAAAACAAGAAAGTATTAATTGTTAGAATGTCTATATGGTAAGTGTTAGTCAGATTTCTGTCACTGGAACAAAATACCTGAGAAAGCCAATTTAAAGAACAAAGGGTCTCTTATATGATTTTATGGGGTCAACTCATGCTTGGCTGGCTCCATTGTTTTCTGGCCTGTAGGGAGCACAAACATTGTGATGAAAGGGAATAGCAGAAAAATGCTGCTCACCTCAGGGCAGCTAGGAAGGAGACAGACAGACAGACACACACACACACACACACACACACACACACACACACACACATACAACACACATATGAAAGGACCAGGGAAGGGCCAGTCAAATAACTCAATGGATTAAAGAGCCTGCAAGCAGGCACAGGGGCCAGGGATTCAATCCCCAGTCCTACAGAGACTGGCACCTATGTCCCCAGGGTGCACTGAGATGGCAATTTTTTTGTTTGTTTAGTTTTGGTTTTATTATCTTTTTGAGACAGAGTCTCGCTATGCAGTTCAAGCTGGCTTTGAACTCACTTTTGTAGCCCAGGCTGGTCTCAAACTCACATCAGTCCTCCTGCCTCAGCCTCCCAAGTGCTAGGATTACAGGCTGACACCACCACGCCTGACTTGAGATAGCAACTGAGTCTGGGTATGGCACCTGTAATCCCAGCTCTTGGGAGGCTGTAAACAGACAGATCACTTTGAGTCCCATCTAGTAGTGAGACCCTGAACACCCTGTGGACCCTGCCCTAAAATACAAAAAAAAAAAAAAAAAAAGGACCAGGAAAAAGGTACACCTGTCACAGTTCTGCTCCCCAGTACCTACTTCCTCCAACTAGGCCCCACCTCCTAAAAGCTCATGCAGTTAGGGACTCGTGAATGGACAAGTACGTTGATAGGGTTGCCACGAGCATGCGCTCTCAAAGTCCTGCCTCTGAACACTGCTGCATTTGGTATCAGACTTTCAATATACAAGTCTTTTTTTTTTTTTTTTTTTTTCTTGTTTCAGAACTTTGTTTGTTTATTTTATTTTTATGGCTGGCTCAGCCTGCCCTGAGGGCAGGGCTGGCGCAGTATTTGGTGCTGGGGGTTGAATTGCAGTCCCTGTAGCCGCCCAAGCTTTCCTAAGCAGGCGCTTTAGACCACTGAGCCATCCTGCCAGGCCCCAGTTGTATGACTCTTGTGGGTGCGAATTTAGTCAATCCAGTCTGGGCTGGAGGTCAGCCTGAACTTCATAGCAAGATCCTGTCTCATCTTGCCGGGCCCCTCAATATACAAGTCTTTAAGGGATTCTGTTTTTTTTGGCGGGACTGGGGTTCAAACTCACGACCTTGCACTTGCTAAGCAACCACTTGTGCCACAGAGCTCTCTCCTTAGCCCCTGGGGATTCTTTTTCTTTTCGCAGTGCTGGGCATCAAATCCAGGGACTTGGCACTGAACTAAAACCCCAGCCTTTAAAAAGTTGTTTCTTAAGAGAGAGTCTTGCTAAATTGCTATGTTGTCCAGGCTGGGCTCAATTTGTAATCCTCCTACTTCAGCCTCCCAGACCTGGTATTATAGGCGTGTCCTGCCACACCAGTTTATCTACTTAAACCATAATATAGTATCACTTTGTTCTCTTATCAACATCTAATCTTTCAATTTTATTTATTATTTAGTATAGAGTCTTGCTCTGCAGTTCAGACTCAGAGTGATCCTCCTGTCTCAGCCTCCCCAGTACTGGGGTTACAGGCATGCCCCACCACACCTGGGTTCTGTGGTGGCATGGCAAGCAGTACTGAGAATCAAACTCAGGACCCTGCACTTGCCAGGCAGGCACTTAGACCACTGAGCTATTTCCCCAGCCCCCAATGTTACTATTTAATAAAAACTATACCCAGGTATGATGGCACAAACCTGTAATCCTAGCACTCAGGATGCTGAGGCAGGAGGATCATCACGAGTTCGAGGCCAGCCTGAGCTACAAAGTGATTTCAAGGCCATCCTGAATTACATAGTAAGACCCTGTCTCAAAAAGAAAGAAAGAAAGAAAAAAAGAAAGAAAGAAAGAAAGAAAGAAAGAAAGAAAGAAAGAAAGAAAGAAAGAAAGAAAGAAAACAATCAAAAAGGAAAAGTAGCAGAATTATATTTTGGAAGTGCCTATTGTAATGACTACTTTGTTTTTTTTTTTGTTATTGTTGTTGTTGTTTTGTTTTTTTGGGTTTTGGTGGGACTGGGGTTTGAACTCATGACCTTGCACTTGCCAGGCAGGCACTTGTGCCAAGGAGGTATCTCCCTGGCCCCACAACTACTTTGCTTTGGGAGAAGTGATGAAATGTAGCAAGTTCTAATTTATATGTCTTTACTTTTTAGTACTCCAGGTAAAAGCCAGATAGATCTGCGCAAGCTTCTTAGAAAAGTCAATGTGGAAAGGTAATGTGGTCTCTTATCTGTATGTTTTCCAAATCCATCTGAAAAGGATCGCCAAATAGCCTAGTGGATTAAAGCACCTGCAAGCAGAGCAGGTGCCTGTTCGATCACCAGGCCTGCCATGCTGGCCGCACCCCCAGGGTGCTCTGAAATGGCAATTGAGACTGGACATGGTGGTGCATGCCTATAGTCCCAGCTCTTGGGAGGCTGTAAACAGGTGGATCACTCCAAGTCCGATCTAGCAGTGAGACCCTGAACACCCTGTAGACCTTTCCCTAAAATACAAAACAAAAACAAACAAACAAACAAATCCATCTGAAACATTGATGAAAAAACACAGCTCCTACTACTTTTAATATCTTTCCAGAAGCCCAGGGGGAACTCCTCTGATCAATAAAGAAAATATGGAAACAGGAACTGGTCTTACCCCTGTAATGACTCGGGCCTTGAAGAAAAAATTTCAGGTAAGCCTTTAAGAAAAATAGGGGCTGGGGAGATAGCTCACTGTAGCTCAGTGGAATAAGTGCTTCCCTGGCAAGCACAAGGTTCTGAGTTCAATCCCTAGTACCGCAAAAAAAAAAAGAAACATTTATATTTCTTCAAAATAATTTATATAGCTCAATGGAAAAGTACATGCTTAGCATACGTGAAAAAGACCCTGAGTTCAATTCCTAGTGCTAATAACTCGATAAAACATTTTATTTAGAATCGTAAGACCAGGGGTCAAAGTCTAAAATAGCCTTCTCAGGGCCAGCCAGACAGCTCAGCAGACTAAAGCGCCTCTTAGGCAAGCTCAGCAACTGGGGTTGGATCCCCATGTGCTTTGCTGTGCCCACCCCCAGGGCATTCTGAGACGGTGACTGAGACTGGGCATGGTGACCTGCCCCTATAATCCCAGTGCTTAGGAGGCTAAAGGCAGGAGGTTCACTATGAGTCTAATCTGTGTAGTGAGACCCTGTAGACCGGTACTAACTACTTAAAAAAATAAAATAGCTTTCTTTTTCCTTTTTTCTTTTTAAGTAGCTTTCTTAATGGTGATAATGACAATAATTTTATGGCATCTTATGCTTTGCAGAGAACTTTAATAACTAGGCTACGGAAAATCCTACCATCTTTTGAGATAGGGTTTCCAACATAATCCAAGCCTGCCTCAAACTTGTTATATAGCTCATAGGCTTCAAACTTGTATACCTTCTGCCTCAGCCTCCAAGACTGCTGAGATTACAGGTATATGCTACCACTGTGCCTGGGTTAAAATTCATAAAATTCCACGAGAAATAGAGAGAAAAGCATTCCATATGCTATAGCTAGGATTATTATCTTCATTTTGCCTGTGATTGCCTGATTATATCAATTCTCTCTTTGTTTTGATACAGGGTCTTATTAGTAGTGCAGGTTGATCTTGAACCCACTCTGTAGCCTATGGTTGCTTCAAACTCAGGAATCTTCCTGCCTCAGCCTCCCAAGTCCTGAGATTAGAGGTGTATGCCACCATGTCTGACATTTTAAAATTTCTTTTTTCTTGTTTTCCTTTTATTTGTTTATTCAACACAGGGTCTCACTGTGCATTTGAGACTCATAGTGATCCTCTTGTCTCAGTCTCCCCAGCTCTGGGATTACAAGCATGCACCACCACACCTGTTTCAGTGGCCGGCACAGCATGCCTGGTGTTCTGTGGCCAGCATGTATCAAACTCCAGTCCTTGGATTTGCCTGGCAGGCACTTAGACTGCTGAGCTATCTCCAAAGCCCAATGTTTCTTCAGTATAATATTTATTATTTATTTGATAAATATTCCTTTAAGCCAGTTACTATTGGTATGCTGAGTCTGTAGTGGTTCACAAAAGCAGGCACAGCCAGGCATGGTGGCACATGCCTGTAATCCCAGCACTTGGGAGGCAGAGGCAGGAGGACAAGTGTGAGTTCAAGACCAGCCTGAGCTACAAAAGTGAGCTCAAGGCCAGCCTGCACTGCATAGCGAGACCCTGTCTCAAAAAGACCAAAAAAAAAAAAAAAAAAAATCTGCTGTCCTGGAGCTTCTAGTCTAGTAGGGAAGGTAGACAATGAAATAATCCCAGCTTTGTTTCATTTTTTTTTAATTTTTTATTTTTTTTTTCCTTGTTTCAGAACCTTTGTTTGTTTATTCACACGTTTTTATGGCAGGCTCAGCCCACCCTGAGGGCAGGGCTGGCGCAGCATGTGGTGCCAGGGATCAAACTGTGGTCCCTGAGGCCGTCCAAGCTTTCCCAAGCAGGCGCTTTAGACCACTGAGCCATCCCACCAGGCCCCCTGTTTCATTTTGCATTGCGCTAAGCACTAGAAGAAAATGAGCAGGGTTCCGTGGGTACCCGTAGAGCAACTTGATGATCCGGAAGGATTTCCTTGTGAAGTGAGGATGATGCTTGAAGTGAGGATTGAAAGCTGGCTAGGCATTAACTGGGGGAACACCACTATGAATGTCGGAGGGCAGAAAGTTCCCAGTACAGTCAGTGAACAGTGTGTGTGAGGGTCCCATGCTGAGAGGGATCAGAGCCTATTCCAGGAGCCAGTCAGTAAGGGACCATGTGGCTGTAGCACAGAGGGCTCCAGACCTGAGCCTATTTGTCCTGTTCATCTTCCTCATCACTGCTATCTTTGGATCTATGAAAAGCTGCACTGTTCTGCCTCCTCTGCTAGAGTCCTGGGATCCAGGGCTGTTGGGCTTGAAATAGTTCCTACCCTTCCTGGACCAGAGACACAGCACAGACTACACTGCCAGCACCCTCTCACCTTTCCCTTGTTCCTCACTCAAGCATCAGTGTCTGCCAGGTATAATGGTGCATGCCTATAACCCCAGATATCTGGGAGGCTGAGGCAGGAGGATCATAAGTTCAGGCTTGGCCTGGTTGATTTAGTGACTTAGCAAAACCTTGGCTCTAAAAGACAAATCAAAATATTTTCAAGGGGTAGTGGTGTAGTTCTTTGAAGTGTGACTGAGAGACTTCCTCCTCCTGGAACATCCAGTTAGATTCTATGCCCTGACCACATTCATTGGTGAGAGCCAAAACCATGAAAGGCATGAAACAAAGGCCTCCCTGAGAGATGTAGCCCCTTGCTTTCTCTCTTTAGTTCTGGGGTCCCTGTTGTCCCCACAATTAGCACTATATGTTGAGAAATTAGGCTTCCTTTTCTTTTAATTCTGAAGGAACTGTTTGCATTTGGCTATGGCTGCAGTGGCTTAATCATATAGATCTCTCTCTGTCTCTCTCTTTCTCACCCCACCCCACCACCACCTCTTTCTCCCTCTCCCTGCTGGGATTTGAACCCAGGGCCTTATGTAACCAGGAAGCATTCTTAGCATTGAGCTATACCTCCAACTCTTTATTTTGTCTTTTTGAGGCAGGATCCCGCTATGCAGTTGAAGCTGGCCTTGAGCTCACTTTTGTAGCCCACACTGGTCTCAAACACATCAGTCCTCCTGTTCCCTCCCAAGTGCTGGGATTACAGGCGTGCTATCTCCACACCTAGCTATCTCCAACTCTTTGTGCATGCAGTGCTGATCCATTCTAGGCAAGTGCTCCAGCTCCCCTACCTCCTTGGAGAGGGCAGTACTCAAGATTGAACCTAGAGCATTTGCCCTGAGCAAAATTTGTACCCATTTTGTCTTTTATTTTGAGACAAGTTTTTGCTAAGTTGCTCAGGCTGGGCTCAAATTGACAATACTCTTGCCTCAGCCTCTCAAGTAGCTAGGATTCTCTCCTTTCTTCCTTTCCCTTCCCTTCCTTCCCTTCCTTTCCCCTCTGCTCCCTTCTCCTCTTTTGTGTTTTACCTTCCCTTCCTTCTCTTTTTCCTTTTTTCTCTTCTCTCCTCCTCCTCTCCTCCTCCTCCTCCTCTTCTTCTTCTTCTTCCTCTCTCTCTCTCTCTCTCTCTCTCTCTCTCACTCTCTCTCTCTCTCTCTCTCTGTTGTTGTTTTAAGTCAAGGACATCTTGCTTGTCTTCAAAGCCTATATTCCAGGCTGGCCTTGAATTCACTCTATAGCCCATGCTGACCACATGCCTGTGCTTTAGTCTTGCTTCTGCTTCCTGAATGCTGGAATTACAGGCCTAGACCACCAAGCCTCCACACTCCTTCTCTCTTTGGAGAAGCTCCATCTAGGAACTTCTGATTACATTAGAAAAGCTGGGAAGGGGCCTGGCGGGATGGCTCAGTGGTCTAAAGCGCCTGCTTGGGGAAGCTTGGGTGGCTTCAGGGACTGCGGTTCTATCCCTGGCACCACATGCTGTGCCAGCCCTGCCCTTGGGGAGGGCTGAGCCGGCCATAAAAAAAAGAAAAAAATGAGTGAATAAACAAACAAAGGTTCTGAAACAAGAAAAACAAATAAATAAATAAAATAAAAAATTCTTTAAAAAAAAAAAAAAAAGTTCTAAAAAAAAAAAAAAAAAAAAAAAAAAAAAAAAAAAAATTCTTTAAAAAAAAAAAAAAAAGATTTATTAAAAAAAAAGAAAAGCTGGGAAAAGTGATTTTTAGACTCTATATGTCATGTTGTCCTACATCAACAACAACAAACCAGGTTCTGTTCATGAGGAATAAGAGTTGTATCAAGTACAAGAACATAATTGTTTTTTTTTTTTTTTTCTCCATAGCTGGCTCACCCTAGAAGCCCAACTCAAACTCTGCCACTTTCTATAAGCAGCTTCGATGAACAAAACTGATGCCAACTCCTGACTCCATGTGATGAGCCACCAAATGCACAGATAAAAGCACCCAAATCTTTCTTAATATAGAATGTGCTGAAATATACTAATATAATTCCATTTGAAGAGTATGTGTGAAACCTATGCATATTGGGTGTTTTCTAATTTGTATGATGGTTAAAGAACCAGATGGGAAAATACAGTCTGCAAAGTGGTGTTTATCCTGGAATTATCCAACTTATACTGCACCACTTATACTGCATCAACTCCAATTGATGTTGTATAGGTGCAATTAGGACTCTAAGAATATCTAGAGCTGAGTGTGGTGATGCGTGCATAACATTCCAGCTGCTCAGGAAGCTAAAGTAGAAGGAACACACATTAAAGGCAAGGCTGGGTAACTTAGTGGCAGCCTGTCTCATAGTAAATCTGATATAGTCAGGCATAGTGGCACATGCCTATGATCCTAGCTACTTGAGAGGCTGAAGCAGGAAGATCACTCAAGCTAACAAGTTTATGACCAGCATGGGCAACATAATGAAAGAAAAAGACAGCAAAAAGAAGGCAAAAGTGTGATTACTGTTCATCCTATTTATTTCATGTAACTAAAAAGACTTTTTCTTTGGGGTGACCCAAGCTGGCCTCAAACTCAGTGATCCTCTTGCTTCAGCTTCCTGAGTTCTAGGTTTATAGGTATGTGCCATCACACCCCATCTGAAAAAGCTTTTATCTCATAAAGCTCATGCTTTGGTTGCTACGAACATGATCTACAAAAATTCTCTAGGTTTTATTTCCCTAGAGATGATGTAGCCAATTCCTCATCCAAATCTAACTATTTTCCAAAAGGATTTGAAGCGAAAGTCCCAATGTGACCTTCCGTGGGTCATTCTGGCTGATGCAGTACAGTCTTGAGGTTTTCCTTACTTCTCTTGTTGATGTCAGTGTTAGAGATGAACTCAGAGCACCCCGTGGTTCATATGCTCCACCACTGAGCTATACCCCCTCCCTTATATTCTCTATTGTTACATTTGCTGTCCACATCATGTGGCTAAATAAAAATTTCATGAAAACTTTAACACCAACTTTTTATTTTTCACGGTGTCCTGCTGTGTATTTTCTGAAGTCCAGGGTAAGTTTACCGTGAGACCTGGTTCCCTGTTTTCATCAGTTTGTATAGTCAGTAACAATAATAATGCACATTATTATTTCACTAGATTTTATTCTCTTACCAGTCTAGACTTGTCAGATTTAGCAAATAAGAATGCATGATGCCCAATTAAATTTGAATTTCAAGTTAACAATAATTAACTTCTAAATATAAATATGTCCATGAAATAGCAATAATTTTTTTTTAATTTTTTTTTATTTTTTGCTTGTTTCAGAACCTTTGTTTATTCACTCATTTTTATAGCCGGCTCAGCCCACCCCGAGGGCAGGGCTGGCGCAGCATGTGGTGCCGGGGATCGAACCGCGGTCCCTGAAGCCGCCCAAGTCTTCCCAAGCAGGCGCTTTAGACCACTGAGCCATCCTGCCGGGCCCCGAAATAGCAATAATTTTTGAGGGTTCCTCAGAGAAATAATTCTTTGCGGTTCCTCTAGACAGTTTTTTAAATATGCCCCAAATATTGAAAGGGACATATTCATACCTTAAAAAACAGAATTCAGGGCTAGGGATACAGCTCAATAGCTTAAGCATCTGCCTGGCAAGAGCAAGGTCCTAAGTTCAACCCCTGGTATGGAAACACAAAACAAACAACAACAACAAAAAGAATCCAGGGCTAGGGTATGGCTCAGTGGCAGAGTATTTGCCTAGCCTGTGTATAGTCATGGCTTTGATTCCCAACACTGCCAATTTTTTTGCTGTTATTTGTCTGAAATTCATATTTAACTGAGCGTTTTACATTTTGCTTGGCAACCTTCTTAGTCATTTCCCTTGCAAAGTTGCTGAGTATTTCTGCTTCCAGTTTTCCAGATGTGTCTACGTGGTAGAAAACGATTAAGTGTCTTATTATTGTTGTTTTGCAGTACTAGAGATCAGACCCAGGATCTTACACGTGGTAGGTAAGTGCTGTACCACTAGGCTACTTCCCTAGCCCCAGGATTAGCCTTGATGCCAATATCCTCCACAGGGTCCTAAGAATAAAGATAGAAGCTCCTTCATTTGTAGGAAATAAGGATTTCTGATCTTCATTGAACCTCCTAGTATGACAAGAAGCCAGTACACAGATGATATCCTTACTTTTTTTTTTTTTTTTTTTCTCGGAACCAGGAATTGAACTCAGGCAAGCACTTAGTCTACTGAGTTGTCTCCCCAGCCCCAGATATCCTTAAAACATCCTTCAATTAGCTTACCATAGACAGTGAACCTTTTGTAGCTTCCAAAAACACAAACAGCTCACCGTGGCATATATGCCATGTGCCATAGGTTTGCCACCACTGGCTTAGGCTAAAAAGATAATTTAGCAACTTCCTAGAAATGCCTATTTCAGAGCTGATGAGATAGCTGAGTGATCTAAAGCACCTGCTTAGGCTAGCTTAGGCGACCACAGGGACCGAGGTTCGATCCCCGGCACCACATGCTGCACCAGCCCCACCCCCAGGGTAGGCTGAGCCAGCCATAATATTAACAACAACAACAAAAACTAAAACCTATTTCCACAGAAAAATATTGCTGTGAGTTGCAAAATAGAGCGATGTTGGAAATTGACCAAAACAGAAAACAGCCCTCGGGACAATATCTAACATATATAAGACACAGTCCTTTTCACGAGACCCACATGTATGCTTACGACACATTTATGAATGAAAATGAATCAGGAGAGTAAGGAATATATCTTCTTGTAGTAGAAGTTTGTTCTTCAAAACCTGACTGCTACTGTTATATTATGTACGAATGAAAGTAATAATTGTTGAGATACTGCAACTGTTTGTAACAATTATATTTCATGAGGCACTTATATTTATAATATTAACAAGCTATTATATATTATGCCAGTGTAATCTAAATGATTTGTCCATTCTTTTGTTCTCTTTTGTTTCTATGACAGGGTGTCACTGTGTACTTCAGGTTGGCCTTGAATTCACTTTGTCTTTTTGAGACAGGGTCTTGCTATATAGTTCAGGCTGGCCTTAAGCTCACTTTGTAGCCTAGGCTGGCCTCGAACTTGGTATGATCCTCCTGGCCTCAGCCTCCTGAGTGCTGAGATTGCATGTGTGCACCACTACACCTGGCAGGCCGGCACAGCATGCTGTAATCAAACCCCAGTTGCTGCGCTGTGCCTGAGTAGTTGCTTTAGTCGGCTGAACTATCAGGCCTGCCTTTAATTTGGCCATTTTTGTGGGATAAAGGATCATAAGAAAAGTGCTACAGGGACTGGGGAGATAGTTCTGTGGCACAAGTGCCTGCCTGGCAAATGCAAGGTTGTAGGTTCAAACCCCAGTCCTGTGGGGGAAAAAAGGGCCAGTGAGATGGTTCAGCAGTCTAAAGTGCCTGGTTAGGAAAGTTTAGACAACCACAGGGACCACGGTTCAATACCCAGCACCCATAAAAAGAAAAAAAAAAAAAAAATGTGCTACAAAGGGCCAGCCAAATAGCTCAGCAGATTAAAGCGCCTGTAAGCAGGCACAGGGGCTGAGGGTTCTATCTCAAGCCTGCGGTGCTGTCTCCACCCCTTAGGGAGCTGAGATGGCAATTGAGACTGGGCATGATGGCATGGCCCATTAATCCCAGCTTTTGGGAGGCTATAAACAGGCAGATCACTACAGAGTCCAATCTGCTAGTGAGACCCTGCACACCCTGTCGAGCCTCCCTAAAAAATTAAAAAAACAAAAATGCTACAGAAATCATATATTATTAAATATTTGCAGGGCTGGGCCTGGTGGTGCACACCTGTAATCCCAGCACTTGGGAGGCTGAGGCAGGAGGATCAGTACAAGTTCGAGATCAGCCTGGGTTACAAAAGTGAGCTCAAGGCCAGCCTGAACTGCATAATAAGACCCTGTCTCAAAAAGACAAAAAAAAAGTTTTATAAATATTTGCAAAGCTGCTATTGCCACTATATCAGTATTAAACTATGTCCTACCTTTCACTAATTTTAAGATAGACTTTATAATGTAATTTTTTACCCTGTAAATGGTATGGCCTCATTAAAGTATTACTTATTATATAATCCCAATGTTTGTTTGTTTTGTGGTAGTAGGTATAGAACCTAGGACCTTCACACTAAGCTACCCCCCATCCATTTTTTTTGAGACAGAATCTCACTAAGTTGGTAAATTGCCCAGGTAGAATGCAAACTTGTGATCTTCTTACCTCAGCCTCCCAGAGTTCTGGGAATATAGGTCTGCAGCCACTTGTCTGGCTATTTGGAGCCTGAATTTCTACCAGAGAATGAAAATAACCAAGGTGCATTTTGTTTTACCTTTAAATAAAAACTAATAGAACCTTTGGTTTCTCTTAAGAGTGGGCCACCATATCTGGCTTTGGTTTCTTTCTTTCTCTCTTTCTCTCTTTCTCTCTTTCTCTCTTTCTCTCTCTCTCTCTCTCTCTCTCTCTCTCTCTCTCTCTCTCTCTCTCTCTCTCTCTTTCTTTCTTTCTTTCTTTTTCCTTTTTTTTCTAAAAATATGACACACAGGGGCCCGGTGGGATGGTTTAGTAGTCTAAAGTGCCTGCTTGGTGAAGCTTGGGCGGCTTCAGGGACCGCAGTTCGATCCCCGGCACCACATGCTGTGCCAGCCCTGCCCTTGGGGTGGGCTGAGCCGGCCATAAAAATGAGTGAATAGCTTTCCTGCGGCGCAGTTGGAGAAGTGATAGCTCTTCGTCTGGTAGCAGCTTATTTAAAACACAATGTAAGGGCCCGGTGGGATGGCTCAGTGGTCTAAAGCACCTGCTTGGGAAAGCTTGGGTGGCTTCAGGGACCCCGGTTCAATCCCCGGCAACACATGCTGTGCCAGCCCTGCCCTCGGGTCATGCTGAGCCGGCCATAAAAATGAGTGAATAAACAAAGGTTCTGAAACAAGAAAAAGCAAATAAAATTTTAAATCGGGCGTGGTGGCGCACGCCTGTAATCCCAGCACTTGGGAGGCTGAGGCAGGAGGATCGGTGCGAGTTCGAGACCAGCCTGGGCTACGAAAGTGAGCTCAAGGCCAGCCTGAACTGCATAGCGTGACCCTGTCTCAAAAAGACAAAAAATAAAAATAAAAATAAAAATAAAACACAATGTGTACCTTCCTTACCTAAACGGACTCCAAGAAAACCTGTGAGGAAATTTGTTCATATACCCGAGAGTATTCAAACAGATTCCTCAAGTGACTCATCCATAGAACCAAGACCACTGACTTTGAAGGCTATTTTTGAAAGATTCAAGAAAAAGAAGAAACGTAAGAAGAGGAAATGCAAGCCAAAGTTAACACCAAGAGGAAGACCAAAAGGAAAGAGAAATACTAGAAAGTCACAAATAGATGAAAAACAAATCAAAGAAAAAGGACCAGCCGGGCGTGGTGGCTCACGCCTGTAATCCCAGCACTCGGGAGACTGAGGCAGGAGGATTGATGCGAGTTCAAGACCAGCCTGGGCTACAAAAGTGAGCTCAAGGCCAGCCT
>PVJA010024106.1:0-32240 GCA_004027025.1 Myocastor coypus
GTGCTGTCCTGAGCCCCAGTGCTATCCTGAGCCCCAGTGCTGTCCTGAGCCCCAGTGCTATCCTGAGCCCCTGTGCTATCCTAAGTGCTATCCCAGCCCTTCTGTGCTCTGTGCTCTCTGATGCCCCCAAACTCATTTAGTTGCTCTTCTCCACAGCCTGGAAACTTCCCATGCCTTGAACAAGGCTCCTTGCGCTCTTCTGTTGTAAGGACGTCAGTGAATTTGCACTTGGCCTGGGTTCCGGCTTTCCCACGCCCTTTGGCTCCCCTCTACCCTGGTTGCCTAGCACAGCCCAGATGCTCTTCAAAGCCTGTGCCCAGCTCTGTCCATGCGGGCAGCCTGGTCCCCCAGGACCTGCTTTCTTTGCACAGTTGTCTGACTGCATGATGTTTTTCTCTTCTGTCTCCTTCCCTGTGCTTCTGTTCTCCTTTGTCTGGGTATTGCTAAGTCACAGAGCTTGTACGTCAAACTTGCTTAAAGTGCCACCTGCAGTCACCAAGGGACCGGAACAGATTACTCCTTCAGCAAAGGAACTCAGGCATGAGGCTTAGTGATCCCTGCTTCCCTGCTGTTTTGTCTCGATTTCGTCCACCTTGTTCTTTTCTTTCTGTTTCTCCACGCTCCAGTGTCCACCATCTGTTCCCTTTGTATGGCTTTCTGGTCACACAGGATAATCAGCAAAACTTTTAATGCTGGGCACTGGGCCTCACTCCTGTGACCCTAGCACCCTGGAGGCTGAGGCAAGAGGGTTGCCAGGAATTTGAGGCCAGCCTGGGCTATACAGTGAGTTGAAAGCCAGCCTGAACTACATAGCAAGACTGTCTCAAAAAAAAAAAAATCAATAATTAACTCTTGCTTTACATACTTCTGTCATGCAAACATATATGACTTTTTTTTTTTTTTTTTAAAGAGTATTTCCCTGTAAACGTTTCTTGAACAGCAGCTGTGTACAGCCACTGACCCTGTTCTCAAGGCGAGGAACATGGCATTCTTCATGGGAAAGTCAAAGATAGAAAAAATTGGATTTCCTGGGAAATAAACCTCTGTGCTTTAGAGGAGCTCTCAGCTGCAATTTTCTGCCATCGCCTGCAGGAAGTCTGCGCTCACAGGATTCCTAGGCCATCCAAAGAGAGAGCACGTGGTATCTCTGCATCTCCTCTTTATTTTCCCTAGAACACTGTTCCTTTTTTGACTGTCTTACCTTAGAATACCATTCATTAACTTATAGTTCTGTCAGACATTTCCCACCAGACAGAAGGCCCAAAGGCAAGTATCGTTGAAGGCGTGTTCACTCCCACATCCACAAGGCAACATCCTCTAATATTTTCTTTATCTAAAAGCCTGTGTTTATGCATAGCTAGGTGATTTCAAGAAGGACTTGAGCAGCAGGACAGACACCACTGTCACGACTTAGAAATGGGAGAAGCCCAGCTATAAACCTGGGGACTTGCACACTGAGCAGTGATGCCAGGTGTTGCCAGCTACTTCTACCATCAATAAACATCAGTGCTTCTGCTTGAAGTATCCCCAGATACGTCGGGTGCAGGTGACAGCAGGGTGTGGATCAGGGCCAGCCTGCAGGACGCCTGTGGTTAACCCTGTTTGCCATGACACACAGTGTAAGGCAGCCATGACTGTCCTTGTCTCCAGCTGCGTCCTGTCCACCAAGACCTTCTTATTCTCTCCAGGGAATTTCATAACACAGTTGAGGTCCTGGGAGGTGATCTATCACCAAGAGAATCTAACAAAGCAAACTGTTACAATAGCAACACGTGAGCAGATTCTATATTCGTTAGCAGTGCGTGCTTTTCCTGATTCTTCAAATATTTTGTGTTTCATTTTTCTCAAAATCGCCATAAAGACAACAGTACTGTCAAACAGAACCGTCATCTGCCTCTTCCCTCTGTGGATGAGTGGAAAGAGCAGAGCCCACCCGTGTGCTAGGTGCACGCGTTTAAAGGCCCGGAGGTCCTGTCTGCTATTCCCACTGTATTCAAACATGAAACCAGAATATTTCTCGGGTATGCAGTCTGCTCAGTAAAGGAAGTGCACTGTTGAAAAGATGTGTCCTAGTTTATTGATCTACAACTTACAGTACCATGAGTGTGGTGATTAAGTTTGAAGTGAGACAGCAATTATGAAATGGGTCTTTAAGAGATTTTAATTACAAGGGAAAGGGAAAACAATTAAATATCCTGAGAGGAAAGAGGAACAGATTCAGGGCTAATTGGTTGTGTTATTAGGAGAAACGAAAAGGTTGGAGGAAATTCTAATACCTAAGAATTAAATACTAGGCACAATTTAATATTTTTCCTGAAGCATAATTCAAATTATTGCTGCTACAAGCCTTAAAAATCACGTGAAAAAAACAGGTGAAAAAAATTCACCTGTTTGGGCTTATTTTTCACTTTTTTTTTTTTTTTTTACAAGAACTCACGCTTCTCTCTCTCTGTGTGTGTGTGTATGTCTGTCTCTCTCTGTCTCTATCTCTCTCTGTCTCTGTCTCTGTCTCTCTCTCTCCACCTCTGTCTCTCTCCGTCTCTCTGTCTCTGTCTCTCTCTCCATCTCTCTGTCTCTGTCTCTGTCTTTCTCTCTCTCTCTCCATCCCACTCCCTCCCCCTCCGTCTTCCTTCTCTCCCTCTTCCTTATTTTCCACCCCCAGTGCCACGTATGAAGCCTTAGGTCCTCATCCACGAGAGGTAACTACTGCTGCTGAGTCACTGCTGGGCCTGGTTTTCAAAGATTCTCACCATAGCTTTCCTAGCTTTGTCTGTGAAGACTTGCATTTAAGAAGACTAGGAGTCCAATCTGCATAGTGAAACCCTGTACCAAATATATTTTTAAAAAAGATTCTCAGGATAGATATTAAATAGGGACTTAGGAACACAAATAGGACATTCTACAATGAAGTATCTGTCAATATGCTTCAACGGTAAGCCCTCCAAATTGGTTCATGCACAGAATTTTGAAAAGTAATCTGTTTTCCTTAGTACATAGCACTGTGAAAATCCCTGGGTAATGCAGCAGCTATGCTATGCACTGCTCATAGTTGTGTATCCATGTGTACTACCATTGTCCCCTTTAAAAATTTTGTGTCAAATGAGCAGCTTTAGAAAATAATAAACTACATTTTGTCTCATCTTTGAACACAGAATAAAGGAGAACTGAAAAGTAAGGCAACGTTATTGTAATGAAATGCTCTCAGAATAAACTAGAGGCGGCTAATGGGAGTGCAGTGTAAAAAGACACTAAATTGTTGTCCTATACCCGGGGAATATGTATAAAACTCTGGCACCAAACTTTGGCTTTCAGAGAGTAGATGGTGGACATAGACTCAGGTACTGCTGTCTACCTAGGTATGAGTACACTGATAGAAATATAAGGGAAACTTATTTAAAAAAGAAGTGAAATCATGATCCCATAGGTACACAAAATCAAATTACAGAAAAATTCATGGCGGATCATATATTTTAGGAAGAAAGACAGCAACCATGCCCATTCTCATGGTTTGTGATTTCAGGCCGGCTTGGCCTCCCCGGTTCTACCTGCAGATCCTGGCTCTGAGGAAATGTCCACGGCCAACAGCAGCGCAGTCACAGAGTTCGTCCTCCTGGGGCTCTCGGACCGCCCGGAGCTCCAGCCCTGGCTCTTCGCGCTCTTCCTAGTTGCTTACCTTCTCACCGTGCTACTCAACCTGGGCCTGGCTGTGCTGGTCAGGCTGGACTCCCGCCTGCACACGCCCATGTACTTCTTCGTTTCTCACCTGGCCCTGGTGGACCTGTGCTATACCTGCAATGCTGCTCCGCAGATGCTGGCCCATTTCTTAGCACACAAGAAGGTCATTTCCTTTGCTGGCTGCTTCACACAGTGCTACATTTTCATTGCCCTTATCCTCACGGAGGTTTACATGCTGGCGGCCATGGCCTATGACCGCTACGTGGCCATCTGCGACCCTCTGCGCTACACTGTCCGAATGTCCTGGCGCGTCTGCGTCAGCCTGGCGTCACTGCCCTATGCCTATGGCTTCTCAGATGCTCTGCTCCAGACCATCCTGACCTTCCGCCTGACCTTCTGCAGGTCCAATGTTATCAACCACTTCTACTGCGCGGACCCACCCCTCATTAAGCTGGCTTGCTCTGACACATACATCAAAGAGCACGCCATGCTCATCTCGGCGGGCCTCAACCTGTCCACCTCCCTCAGTATTATCCTGCTGTCCTATGCCTGCATCGTCGCCTCCATCCTCAGGATCAGGTCTGCAGAGGGGAGGCACAAGGCCTTCTCCACCTGTGGCTCGCACATGGCGGCAGTGACTTTGTTTTATGGAACTCTCTTCTGCATGTACGTGAGGCCCCCTACAGACGAGACTGTTGAACAGTCTAAAATAATAGCGGTCTTCTATACTTTTGTCAGTCCAATGGTTAATCCATTGATCTATAGTCTGAGGAACAGAGACATAAAGCAGGCCTTGAGGAGCGTCCTCAGGAGAATCTGCAGTGGGACGGTGCCAGTTCCTTCAACTCTTCACTAGAACCCAACTATCAGTGTGACTCGTGGTTTTCTTCTTTGTTTAATTTGATGATACAGTTCAGCATCCTGCTTCTTGAATGTTCTAGAGAAATTCTTTTGCTCATCTCTTAGCCCTTTCCCTGAGACATGGTGATTGTGTTACCTGAGGCAGATAACATCTTGTAGGGGCTTTGAAATATGGAAACATATTGCTGAGATCTATCACGTGCATATCTGAAATTCAGTCCAATCCCCAAATCCTTCACAGACATGTACCATTTGGAGGCTCTCTTTTGTGTGTTACAACTTTCAAGGACTGTTTCTGAAATATGTCCATATTTTCCTTGCTTTTTTTTTTTTTTAACTGTATCTCGTACAGGGTCTACAGTGTCTCTATGCAGATTGGATTTGAATTGATTTCTCCTGATTTCAGCCCTGAAAGCGATGGGATTACTGGCACTCACCACCATGCCCGGGTTCAGTAGCCATCGCACTGCACCCCGGGGATCGGGCTGGCATAGCATGCTGGGCTCGAACCCCTGCTGCTGTGCTCTGCCAAAAAGGTGCTTTAGTCTACTGAGCTCTCTGGCCGGCGGGTTTATTCTTTACTCACCTGAGTAGCAGAAACCTGTACTCTGTGCTGCTCCTCCTGCCTTTGTGTTCTCATCTGTTTTTTGGTTGAAGGAAATGAACTCTTTCCTGGTCCTCTCGGTGCTCACTGCGTAAAACCAGAAACTGACATGCAGTAATGGTTTCCAGTTTCTTGAGAAGAGGAAGGGAAGCAGGAACAGATAAGAGGGAGGAGGAGAGCAGACTGAATAGACTCTGCCCAGGCTTGACCAGCTCTGTGGCTCTCTGTTGCACCGCATCTTGAAAAGATTACTCTGTAGTAAGGACCCAAGTCAGTAGGAGGAAGTGCAGAAACCGAGGCAAACAGGCTGTGCAAGAGCCATGCGGTACATTCATTTAACCATTACCTCCATGTGGGTCATGTTCACACAGGTGATGTTAATTTCCTTTTTGAGCACAGACCTTGCACATGACCATTTTGTGTGTCAAAAATGATTTGCTCTAGGAGGAAAGAACGTGTGTTAGTGACCCCAAAAATTCAAAAACGGAAAAGGAAACTAGATTGATCTTTTGGATTTGTGCTAATAGGAATGAAAGAATGAATATCCAGAATGTCCTCTGATAGGTTCAAATGCTCCACATATTACAAGTTTCTTTCTTTGAAAGAGCACACAGATCCTGCATTATACTATTTTCATATGTGATACATTACATAACTATGTAAGGAGCATCTCTCTATTTTTGTTATTGTTGTTGGATTTGTTGTGGATATGTGTATGTATGTAAGAAAAATAAGTCTTGTCATATTAGCTGACTTAGACATTGTTCTCTTTCTAAAATAAAGAATCATCACAATTCTGGACTCTAAGGCCACGGGAATCCACATGACTCACTGTCTACTTGTTTCTAGAATATCCACTGGGTACAGTTGAGTCTAATGTTCTCAAACCTTGCTATTTTCTTTTCTAATTATATTGTATGTTTCTATTTGTTTTTCTCTCTTAATAATGTCACCTGTGAATTCAGAGAGTCTACTCATTTGCAATATTTTTGAGTCTTAT
Organism: Myocastor coypus; assembly: GCA_004027025.1. NCBI lineage: Eukaryota > Metazoa > Chordata > Mammalia > Rodentia > Myocastoridae > Myocastor > Myocastor coypus. The sequence continues at coordinate 6,141 of PVJA010024106.1, forward strand.
TTCTCTTACCTTCATTATTACAGTGCCTCAGTCTGACAGTACAATATTGAGTGGTAGTGTTGAGAGTGAATATTTAGCCCTCGGCCTCCATCTCTGAGGGACTTTATGAGCAACGTTGCTCATATCCGTTTCCTAAAGGTCCACTATCCTGATGAGAAAGTTCTCATAGTGGTCTGGATGTCGTGTCAAAGTCTCATGCAGGCATAGGGGTGGCCTTTTCAGTGGTGGCTGATTTTAGAGCTTGCGATTGATTCATCGTGTCAATGTGACAAGTATAGAAGCTGAACTAAGTGATTCAGCAGTTCTACATCCTGGGGTGTAGAGGATCTCCCTAACTAAGGTGGCTGTCTTCAACCTAGGGTCTAGAGGCCCCACAGTAGGGCAGGTAGCCTGTGTGCAACGCAAGAGAGGGAAAAAGCTTTCTGCCCTCCTGTGCTCTGGCTAATTTTTCATATTCCATCCCCATGAACTGTTGCCCCTATGCCATGCATACCTGCTTTGGAGCCTGCTGATTGCAGACTGAAACCTCCACAAAAATACACTAAGTAAACCTTCTCTGCAGTAATAGGAATCGGAAATTTATTAATTATTCAGAAAACTCTATTTACATAAATTTTTTAAATCAACTGCCAAGCGACTCTTCCTCTGCAGCCTGGACAAAAGAAATACTAGAACATTGTTTTGGATGCCAACTTGATAAAACCTGTCGGTACTATTTTTTTTTGATAAAAAAATCGATTTATGCTAACATGAATGAAGGAATGAATATTCCAAATATCCTCTGATAGGTTCAAATGCTCAATATGTTGCAGGTTTCTTTCTTTGAAAGAAGACAAATCTTCTATTATATTATTTTCATATGTGATATGTTAAAAACTATGTAAGCAGTGTCTCTCTATTTTTGTTATTATTGTTGGGTTTGTTGTGCATGTGTATATGTACATAAGAAAAATAAACCTTTTCATATTAGCAGAGGTGAGATGAAGAATTACACCCTGTTCTCTTTGCCCAATGAGTCTGCTACATCTCAGCGGTAAAAAAATAGTACCAGCTTGTTTTTTTACTATGGTGGCTTTGTTGTCATTTCTGATAAGTGTTAAAGGCAATTTTAGTTATTGTGCTTACATTCCAAATCTACCACCCAGTAGAAAAGGATGGCCTGTTTGGAATGGGAATGGACCTCATCATAAGAGCAAGCAGTGGAAGGCAGGGGGGATAGCTCAATAGAACAAGCAGTTGCCTAAGTTCAAAGCCTGGTCCCACAAAAAATAAATAAATAAATAAATAAATAAATAAATAAATAAATAAGTAAAAATCAAGCACAGGAGTCTGGACATCACCACGCATTTGGCACAGGCAGGTGTGCCCCTCCCTTGCCTGCTGCTTGTGGAGCCTAGTTATTAACACCCTCTAGCTACACCGTTACGTGTCACAGTTGCTCTTCACATCCATGACTAAAGTCTTCTATTAGCCTTAACTTTTCCAGAGATAACTAGAAAGGCCCTGAATCAGTCACTTCCCTCTTCTGGTTTGTTCAAGGATAGCAAGGAGATAGTGCTAAAAATATCAGAGTGAACAAATCAAGGCAGACAAAGATCATCAAGCAGGAATATGTTTGGGGGTTAGCACGATATATGCCAGCCAGGGATACAGCTCAGTGGCACAGTGCCTGCCTGGCAAGCATGAGGTTGTGAGTTTGATTCCAGGTGCCACACACACATACACACACACACACACACACACACACACACACACACACACACACACTTCTGCCATAGCTGATTTCCACACTCCTATATAGAAAAGTAAAAAATGGATTCCTCCAACGACAAATAAGTGAAACAAAATCAAATTTATACATATCGTTTCTGTGCATGTAGCTTTCCTCTGCCTATAGGATAAGGTTTCCTGGGAGAATTCAGTCCCTTATCTGTAGAGTGAGGTTGATCTTCCACGCAGTTTCCTGAGAACCATTTGTTAGGGATGAGCATGAGGAATTGAGTGACTTTTTAGAATTATAGCATGTATAATATTTCAGAAATATTTTATAATTTAAATCTATTTTTTTTTTTTTTTGCAGCACTGGAACTGAACTCAGGACCCTGTGCTTACCAGGCAAGTGCTTATTCTTCTGAGCTATCTCCCCGGCCCTTAAACCCAAATTCTTACCTATGTCTCAGAAGAAGAAATGTGAAAAGCAAAACAAAGTTCCCTTCTCAGACTCCCAGACTCCCACACAGGTAGAGAGGCAGAGACACTGCATAGGAACTAATTCCACTTATTTGGTTTACTTAGGCCTGGGCTGTGGCTCACAGGAGTGTGCTTCCATGGACTCAAGGGCCTGTGTGTAAAAAGAACATGAAAGGAGGCTTGAAAAGTTGTTTTAAGATTTTGGCAGACTTAGAGACAGCATGATAGGCTGGAAACACTATTTCTGGATTTGACTGAAAGATGGTAGCGGGCAGTGTATGGTGAGATTCGAGGACATAGGGTGTAAAAGAATATATGGAGTCGGTATTTTAAAATTAGAAGGAAAAACAAGTATTTCCTCATGGGCTACTCATGAACATTGTAGATGAAAAGATATAATGACTTCAAAATTAATCTGCTTTTGTTTCGTTGTTTAATTTCGGCTCACTGAGTTGATGTGGGATGTGCGCTCTTTGGGCACCTTGGGGAGGGTGAGAGGGGTTCAGGTTTGGCCACAAGAGCTGCTGTGCTGCTTCACATCCATGTGAAATTGTGAACCACCAAATTTTAAGTTTGGAGTTTAGGAACAAGGTGCACCTCAGGAGACCCACGGAGGAGTCTGTGGAGCAGGGCAAGATGGTGGCTGTGTTCTACACCATGGTGATTCCTATGCTGAACCCCATGATCTACAGCCTGAGGAACAAGGATGTGAAGGAGGCCGCGCACAGAGCCATCGGCAGAATAGTGATGTCTAAGCAGAACTTAACCTGAGGACCAATCCCCACCTGGAACACGTGTAAGAGTTCTGATTTCAGACACATTTAAGGAAGTGTGTTATTTGTACTTTCATGAGTAGACAAATCCAATATGCAACTGGATAGGGTTTAACTGTGCAGAAATCACGTGGCTGTAAATGGGATTCTGGATTTTGAAATCTGTGATAGGAAAAGCATACTGATGTGATCTATCGATTCTGTCTTTCACATATTGTTGAATTCAGTCATTTGATTTGTAATCTGAGCAGTTTTTCAACACTCTTTGACATTTCTCAAGATTCCACTTGTGTAAGTCCTGTTTGTAGAAGATCTGTCATGGTCTTTTTTTTGGCATATAGCAGATTGTTTCTTGATTATGCCGTGTTTTGTTACGTCAGAATATTAAACGGAAGAAACCTCCCTGTGCATTACAGTGCTGCCTCACTGCAGGTGCCTCAGCTGTTCTGTGGTACAGAGGGAGGTGGTAGTGACGGTGTTCTACTCAGGACGTGGAGCTTGCAGAGATGGTAAAGATTTCCCATCCGTTCTGATCGGGAGCTCAATTGCTTGTGGGCAGAAGCCTTCCTTCTGCCAGGTAGCACCGTGCTGTCATTTTTGATGATGGCATTGCTGTCCCTTTTGTGTACAGGAAATTATAAGCTTTAAGCAGCATGAAGGTACCACATGCTCTGAGAGCTTTCCCTTTCAAATGGACACTAACATTATACAAACTTAATAATAAAGGCCTTACTTATTACCCTATGCTATTAATTGAATATGGCACCCATGGTTTGTATATTAAAACGAGCATCAGAAGGTGATGTTGTAATGTAGCATTTTAGAACTCTAGTTTTTAATTTTAACAAGAATAAGGATAGTAGGCAGAACATTGGACTGACACAGAGCTTTAAAAAACAAGATGACAGGAATTCAACCATGGAAGCTGCGTTGCACATTGTTGTCTTCAAAGCAGTTGCTCAGATTACCAGATATGAGCATGCAAAATGGGTCAAATGGGGCCCGGCAGGATGGCTCAGTGGTCTAAAGCGTCTGCTTAGGAAAGCTTGGGCGGCTGCAGGGACCGGTTCAATCCCCGGCACCACATGCTGAGCGAGCTCTGTCCTCAGGGCAGGCTGAGCTGGCCATACAAACAAACAAACAAACAAACAAACAAACAAAAGTTCTGAAACAAGAAAAAAAATTAAAAACCAAAAACCCCCAAAATTGGTCAAAATAAAATTTTAGGATTACCTATTTCCTTCAATATACAGATAGAAACTAGTAGTACATTTTTCCTTTCCCCTATCCCAATTTTTCTTATTTTTGAGCAGTTTCTTTCATATATATATATACACATATATTTATAAATTTTTAGATAGCACACATATATAATTTTTTAGGTATTATTTACTCTTTGATGTTCTTACACCAGGGATACAACACAACATGTAGGCATTTGTGCTTCATTTAAGAACTTTATATGGCTTTCTCTAGGCAGATTTCAAAAGATTACTCAGAATATTTTTAAGATATATAGGAACATATTTACTAGTTATTCAGTTTTTGTTATATTTTATGATACAGGAATGAAATATAGCATTCAGTTTCTGGCCCATTTTTGTCTTTTTGAGATAGGGTCTCGCTATGCAGTTCAGGCTGGCCTTGAGCTCACTTTTGTGGCCCAGGCTGGTTTCGAACTCGCACCGATCTTCCTGCCTTAGCCTCCCTAGTGCTGGGATTACAGGTGTGCGCCACCATGCCTGGCTTGGCGCATTTCTTATATTCTGCCATTTTTCGTTAAATATATGTGATGTAGGGTCTGATCATGCAGCTTGTAGTGGTCCTCCTGTTCTCAGCCTCCCCAGAGCCTTACAGGCATGTGCCACCACACCTGGACTCGGTGACTGGTTCACCATGCCCAGGGTTGGGGCTAGTGTGGCTCATGGTGCCAGGGATTGAACCCTAGTCCCTGCTCTTGACTAAGCCAGCTCTTAATATGTTATGCTATGTTACCGTCCTGCCACACCCATTTTAAAAATTAATATGTGAATATTCATATACAGTGATTGCCGTATCTTCTGTTATTTTGGCATTCTGTTTCCTCCATTTTAAAGCTTTGGTGTAGACAAGAGAATATCTTCTGCTACACAGAGAAGACTTTGATAATAAATATGCATATCTATAGCTTTGCTGGTGATGACACAAGCCTGTTCATTTTTTATTTACCAATATATTTAGAAGGACATTAAAGACCTAGAGGTGGCCTTTCACAAATAATTCAAAGCTCCTTTTCTTCTGGCTGAAATAATTAAAAAAAGAAGGGTGTCTTTGGGTCAGTTTTAACAAAATGGGAAATTTGGAGACCATGATGCTAAATGAAGTAAATCCTACGGATGGAAAGGCACTGCATGGATGCTCTTACATGAGACACAAAAAGTACGGATAATTCATGAAGAAGTGAACAGAAGAAGCCTGGCAGCAAGATGGCGGGGGGCTTTGCAGAAGCCGAAGGAGGATCTGGAGAACGGGGTGTGGTGGAAATTTAAGTGGAAACAAAATCATCTTGATGTGGTATGTATGGTTACCAATTCTCTAAAGCTAATGTAATTATTATGCATTATAAACTTACACTAATAATGACAGGCAAGCACTGAGGATACAATATGTTTGTTACAGCATCAGAGATCATTGCAATCATCCTGTATGCAGTCCCTACAATGTTTTTAATTGTTGTGCCACTACGGTTTGAAACCAGAGCTTTAGCCCAGAGCTACGTCCCTCGCCCTTTCGTTTGGGAGGGCTACAGAGTCTCAGAGTAATTTCTACAGATGCAGACGTCTAGGCTTAGAAGTATGTTGCTTGCTCAAGTTCACATAAAGTCGTGGAATCAAGAGTTTGATCCCAGATGTCTGATTTTCAAATCCAGCCCCTTGGTCACATGGACCTCCTCTCATGGTCCTTCTTCTGGGTTGCTGACCCCTGTCTTTGTTTCAAGGCAGCTCACACCTGAGAACAGCTGGAGGATGCATGGTGCGTGATGCACGCATGGCTGACGTCATCTCTCCTTTCACACTGAGCCTTTCAGAAGTCATGGGACAAAAGGAAATGAGCTCAGTAGCATATTTTAAGATGCACACTGATAAATTTTAAGGACATGAATTGGCAATGTGTGAGTGAAAGGATGCTTTCTGTGTGACACTGGAGATAAATGATAACATAGTCAAGAACATTTGAATAACTCTATCAACAGTCCTCCTTAATTGCTACCCCTGAGATGTCTCTAGAAACTTAGCCACCATTTCTTCCATAATTACCCAGGAGGTACCTGAGGGAGATCTTCCCATTACACCTGATGCTAAAGACTTTATTATAAATAGTGAAAAATTGCCACTTGTGTTCTCTTTTGCTGAGGGTAGGTCTACAGATTTTTCCTTCTTTGTGATATAGAATCATACAGTTAAATTTTATAATTTTAGGCACAATTTTAAACAGAACAGTAGTACCTTATTTACAGATTTCTTTGCTAACACATTGGTTCATCAGACTGTTGACTTTCACAGTCTTATTTTAGAATATACATGAGTGATAGAAGGGTATTGAGCCAAAAATCACAAATTTCTTAATTCATACCTTTACTCATTACTTCCATAAGAAATTATTGAAATGTTGGTAAAATTTATTTGTCAATTACATATTCTACCTTGTTGGTTGCTTCATAGAAAAGATTCATCCTTCTGTAATTAATTGATTTCTCGTCATTGTTGCTTGTAATGTGGCCCTAGATTAATGGAATGCTCCAAATATAAAGGGGTGGTGGGACACAGTGGTCTACTGTTTCTGTAGTCCAGGTGCCTGTGCAGGCTCAAAAGCACCTATCAACCCATAAAAAGATAATCATTAAAGGGAGAACTTACCTGCTGGAAAGTAATCTAAATGAACTTTAGGTGATTAGAGACATCTTAGAATAGGTTACCAAAGGCAGCAAGAGAAGGGTGTTAAAGGTGTGAGTTTGATATCATATTTTTTGGTTTGCATCTGCGTCCTGCTGGATAACTAGCACCACAGTCAGGGAGATCTAGCTCTCTCATTGCTTGGGTTCCATTATTAGTAACGTGGACCTGCGGATGGAACCTGTCTCAGCTACTTGCAGGTAAAGGTGCAAAGAGCTTTCACAGAAACTTAGGTATCCTTGCAAGTACTGTAAACCTGGGACTGTTGTATTAGAAGCCTTTTCCTTGGACTTTTAGTAGTGTTGAAAGACTGCATGATGCACGTGTATTTTAGAATATGATGCTGACGGAGCAGAGGAAAGTGGTACGTTTGACTGTTTCTCAATATCTGCTATGTCAGCTACTAAACAGGCAGGGTAAATAGGGTAATTTCCACTGACATCAAGCTAATGATTACATGCAGAAGATGAACAAACATATTGATGATTTGAACAAATTAGGGGTGTTATGCTGTATTTCTTAAAATCTTATTTATTTATTTTGTGGTACTGGGGATTGAACTCAGGAACCTGAGCTTGCAAGATAGGCAATTATTTTACTGAGCTATCTCCCTATCACTTGTTTCTTAAAATACTGATGCTATATTTGATATATTTTCTACATGAAACAACTAATAGTATTATTAACATTGCTTCTAGCGCCAATTAAAACTAAATCAAATCCTGACAAGGAAGAAAGGAATATGAACAATTTAGTTAGGACAACATTTTAACATAGAAAGATGATTCCGTTTAGCTTGATCACACACATGCACACACGCACACACACACACACACACACACACACACACACACACACACACACCCCACACACCCCACACTCCAAGAACATCGCTATGTAATTTTTTTCAAAGCCAAAACAGAGGTGCTAAAACCATGTTCATTAATAATACTGTCACTTAGATTGCATATAAATCTTTACAGATGACTGTCATGTACTCAATACATTATTTTCTGGCACATTTAATGCCATATTAGATGTTTTAGAAAAACATGGTGCTTGGTATTTTCTAAAAAAATATGATTACATTAACTCTAATGTAAGGCTTCTGGAATAAAATTGTACTTGCACTATGTGGTCAGTGCGAAGCCCCAAGTACAACCCCTGATATTGCGATGTATATATTATTCCTAACAATAAACACATGTCTCTGCAGGATACACCATCCTGCTCTGTGTCCAGGCAATGCCAAATTTCGCAGACGTAACAGAATTCATTCTTGTGGGGCTGACCACTCGTCCAGAGTTGCAGGTTCTGTTTCTCATGGTGTTTCTGGTTGTTTACGTGCTCACTCTCTTGGGCAATGTTGGGATGATCATTTTGATCGGCATCAGCCCCCAGCTTCAGAGCCCGATGTACTTTTTCCTGAGTCATCTGTCTTTTGTGGACGTGTGGTTCTCCTCAAATGTTACCCCTAAAATGCTGGAAAACTTACTCTCAGAGACCAAAACCATTTCCTACGTGGGCTGCTTGGTGCAGTGCTACTTCTTCATTGCTCTGGTCCATGTCGAGGTTTACATCTTGGCCGTGATGGCCTTCGATCGCTACATGGCCATCTGCAACCCACTGATTTATGGAAGTAAAATGTCCCGGACCGTGTGCGTTCGGCTCATCTCTGTACCTTACATCTATGGATTCTCTGTGAGCTTGATCTGCACTCTGTGGACATATGGCTTGCACTTCTGTGGCAACTTTGAAATTAACCACTTTTACTGTGCAGACCCTCCACTCATCAAGATTGCCTGTGGCGGGGTGCACATGAAGGAGTACACAATGATTGTTATTGCTGGAATTAACTTCACGTATTCCCTCTCCGTGGTCCTCGTCTCCTACACGCTCATTGTGGTGGCTGTACTCCGCATGCGCTCTGCCGACGGGAGGAAGAAGGCGTTCTCGACCTGCGGGTCGCATTTGACAGCCGTTTCCATGTTCTACGGGACACTCATGTTCATGTATCTCAGGAGACCGACGGAGGAGTCCGTGGAGCAGGGGAAAAATGGTGGCTGTGTTTTATACCACAGTGATTCCCATGCTGAACCCTCTGATCTACAGTCTGAGGAACAAGGATGTTAAACAAGTGGTCACCAAAGCAATTGCTAGGATATGCTTGGGGCAGTGATACCGTGATAGGCTTCAGTGGTGTGTGTGTTTCTGTGGTGCTGTGCTTAGGCATCTTAAAGTTCCTAGCTCAAAAACACTGTAAAAACAGCTCTCCTATATGCTAAAATAACAAAATGTTGTCTCACTGCAAGAACACACTCTGAACATTAAGCATGCTTTACCCTATAGCTGCTGTCATGGTAATATAACGGTCCTAGTGCAACTGCTGCTTATGAAATTGCATCAAAACAGTGTATAAATGAGTTTAGATAAATATGCTATTATGGAACTATATTTTAGACTTTAATATTGTTTCTTAGGAAATTTTCTGTCTATATACTTTCTCAACATAAATTTCATGTGAAATGTGTACTTTTTGCAGAAAAAATATTCATTTATCTCCGATATTCATTTATCTCCTATAAATTTCATGAACTCAAATTGCCTAAAATGTATTAAAATGTCTCTACTTAGAGGAATTTTTTTTGCAGCAGAATTATGTTCAGTGTGTTCAAGTCATACCTTTCTATAACCACAAGGTTTATTCTCTGGGTGAATTTTCAGTTATTAATGATGCTTATGGTCTAGTACTTTGTTTTCTCACTTCAGCTCCTCGAGTTGGATTTTTGGTTATATGTCTTATGTGAAAAGTGTGAAGCATCTTGATCCAAAGACTTTCTGATTTCATCGCCATCACAGGACAAATGAATCTGACTTTTCTAATACTTAATTTTTGAATTATGAAATATCATATGACACCTTCAACAATGTGATCTGATAATGATGTTTGCTACAAGCTTCCCTTACTAGCATTTCATTCTTTGACTCTGAATTGGCAGCTCAAATTCAATTTTCAGTAGCTGTGAGCTATCGATCCTGTAGCTAAGTGGCAGTGCAGGGACCAATGCATTTCAAAATTTTATCACATTTGGGCCTGGATACAGCATAAGTGGTGAAACTTGCTGGGCCTACGTTCTTCAAATTGGTGCAAGCTCACTTCCTGTTCTCTAATGTGTTCTTGTTACAGGAAAAAAAATTATATTTATATCCCTTTCTGTAACTCTTGCTCACCTAACAGGAAAAAGCTGGACAGTAACTAGATGTGCTTAGAAAAATTGGTTCCATTCTCAGAGAACTGTCCGTCCAGCTAAAAGGATTGGACAATTTAGTTAGCACAGAATGAAGCCAAGAAGTAGCACAGGGGATGATGGCGCCTTGGATAGGGTGGATTCATGTGAGCACAGTGGGCCATTGCCCAGGCAGTTTAGAAAGCACCCGAGGAAGTGGGGGCAGAGGGTCTGTGCTTACATGCCTTCAATCTTGTAACAGAATGGAAGGATACCATTGCTTTCTATTGCAATGGAGTTGGCAGTGCTTGCTTCTAAAAGTTCAGGGTGAAATAGTAAAACATGGGCCACTGAAATGTCACCTGCTTCCATAAAACTTGACACTGTAGCCTGACCTTCTAACACCATTGTCTCAGTTAGTCTTTTCTTCTTGTAAGGCCAAATACCCGAAAGCCAAAATGAAAGAAGGGAAGGTTTATTTAGCTCACAGTCATTGGAGATTTCAGTCCTTATTCATCTGGCTCCAAGGCAGAGGGGCACATGGCACAGAGCATCCTTTCATAGCTGCGGGAAAGAGCAAGAAAGCAAAGGGAAGACTAACAGATTGGGCTGATAGCTAGCATCTCTTGCCGCCTTACATTGTACCGGAAATTACGCACTACTGGGCCAGGCTATAGCCCTCACAGCTGTGACTTCAGCATTGGATCAAGAACCAATGGCAAACTGGAGAATCCACACCATGACTGCATGAGGCGCTGGAGTGACAACTAGACACAGGCCATAATATTTCTCCCCCCTGGGCTCTCCAAAGACTCATGCGCACCCTGTGCTGGTTGACACATAGTGTCAACTTGAGAAGTTTGGAAGTTTAATTAAATGACTCATCAGAGAGCCAGGATTCTTAATTTGTAAACACTGCGCCTTGTGCAGGAGTAGAGTATGGACACTGTGTGATTTCTACAAGCCCAGCCCCAGGACAGCTTGTTGTTTATGATATAAGGAGGCGAGAGAGTGTAGCTGCTGCCCTTTCCTTTGTTCTTTGCTATTTTCTGCTGCCATAAACTGCTGCTCTCTGCCATGTGCCACTCTGCCTGGGAGCCAGTCAAGTGTAGACTGAAACCTTCATCAACCATGAGAAAAATGAACCTTTCCTTTCTTTTTATTTTAATGTATTTAGTGCAGGGTCTGTAGGCTCTCACTACGCAGATGGGACTCATAGTGATCCTTCTGTTTTCAGCCTCATAAGCAGTAGGACCAAGGGATTGGGTCACCACACCACACCCAGACTCAATTGCTGACTCGCTGTGCCCCAGGGCGTGGGGCTGGTACAACACACTCGGGACTGATCCCTGGTCCTTACATTTCCTTAAGCAGGCGCTTAAATACACTGAGCTATCTGGCCTGTTCTAAATCTTCCCTTTCCGAGTTTTAGGGGTCAGTGATTTTGTCCCAGCATCGAGTGAAAAGTAACTGAGGAACACCCCTTTATGCAAAAGCCATTTTAGTCTATCTCTAAGAGTTGCCAAAATCCTGACAGTTTCAGCATTGCTGAAAAGCCCAAGTCCCAAGTCTTCTCCAAGATCTAAGGCAAACTCTTCGCTGTGAGCACCTGCACAAATGAAAAGCTAGATACTTCCAACATTCAATGGCACAAGAAAAACATTAGCATTCCAAAAAGTATGAACAAGGCAATACAAACAGGGATGAAACCAAGTCCAAATCCCAGAAAGGCGAGCACTAAATCCCGTAATTCATGCAGAACATCCGAAGCAATCTGTGACAAATTGTGAGCTCGATGTGACTCTGCCCCTATGACACTATTGGTGTATTTCCCATGGCTTCTCTCTGAGGCTGGCCTTGCTCCATCCTTGCAGTTTTTCCTAGGTGATACTCATTCTTGGCGTTTTCACACTGCTTGGGTTTCTACTGCCCGCTAAGCTTCTCATTCACAGCGTTACCTGTTGCCCTCTCAGGAGCCCACTGCCTTCCCAAACAGAGGTGGAAGTGTCTTTAATCTAAGAAATCTTTTACTCCGCTTATGTCTAAACCAACACCTTGTGGATGATGCCAGACTGCTGCCGGCGAGTCTGCTGCCAGATTTTCTTCTGTCTTGGCTGTAGGGATTGAGTGCCTGATGGCTGAGCACTCTCACCTTGATTCTAAGGAACAAATGCTCTCTGATGCTATTATTTCACATTACTAAAACCAATACAAATCATATAGAATTTCAAAACAAGATGATACAAAATTCACAATAGCTATTATGTTTCATATTATTACCTTCAGAATAGTTGTTCAGATTAACAGATATAAGACTACGAAATTTATCAAACAATGTAAGCACTAACTGTTCCTCAATAAAATACAACAAATCAGTAGTACAAGTGTCTTAATTATCATGTGTATATGTATTTGCTTATTTCCTCCCCTCTTTTCTCTCTTCACATGCAGTCTGATTTGTTTTTTTCTCACTAGTTATCATTTTATTTATTTATTTATTTAAAAAGAGTTTAGTACAGGGTCTACAGAATCCCACTACATACGTAGGACTAGTAGTGATTCTCCTGTTTTCAGCCTCCCAAGTGTTGGTATTACAGGTGTTCCTGACCATGCCCAGTCTTAATCCAATCAGCATCTCAGTGTGCTCAGGTAGGGGGAGGGGAGGGGAAATTGCTCATTTTAACAAGGCCACAAAGTTTGTTACCAAGGAAGCTGCAGAGAATTCTTTTGGTGACATAGAATGTCATAATAAGATGAGGGGGGCTTTCATCACGAGATAGTCAACCAAACCTTCAAGGATAGTGGGGGCTCAAGATATAAGAGAACCTGAGCTGGGCCAGCATGATGGCTCAAGGGTTTAAAGTGCTTGCCTAGGCAAGCTTAGGCGACTGCAGGGACTGCAGTTCAATCTCCAGCACCACATGCTGCACCAGCCCCATCCCCAGGGCAGGATGAGCTGGTTGTAATATTAAGCAAGAGATAGAGATAGAGATAGATAGATAGATAGATAGAGAGAGATACTATGCTGTGATATACTGTAACTCAGTGGTGTCCCAAATTTTCTGTTTAAGGAGATAGGAGATTTTGGGGCCTCAGAGGAAAGTGATCAATGATATATAGTGTGCCTAAGGAAAGTCACCTAGAGAGAAAGTATTTTATAAGGTTTTCACAGAGCAAATTGGTCAAGCAATGGCCATGATTCACCCAGATGGTTGATACTGACCTAAGATCCACAAACTGCTGTAGGGGTTTCAGGGTAAACCTTGAGGGAATTTGATTGACCTTGTCAGATACAAAACTTACATTTTTAGTTATGTAGGTCTTGGTTTAACTTGGTCTTAACCATCTCGTAGAAAAGTATAACGATGAAGTGTAAAAAATAATACCATATTAATATGCTAATCTGTAAAAGGCTCAGGTAAACAACTTCTAACCTTGCCATTCCTGCTGATAACCCACTATTATGGACTATTGGACTACATTGGGTTATTTTGTTTAAGTATCTACAATATTTGAACTGGCATCAAATATGAAAAGCTCCTTCTCTAATGCAGCTTCGCTAACAGCAATGAAACACCTGTCTCTGAGAAAAGTGAATGAAAAAGGAGGATATAAATGAAGGACTCTTATAGTGAGAGAGAGAATATATATATATATATATATATATATATATATATATATATATATATATTAGGATGGATATACAGCTACTTTCTTTTAGTTCAATCAGAAGAAAGATTTGTAATAATGTTGTTTAAACAAGATATTATGTCAGCATCTTGTGCTCTGAATAACTACGATGAAGACACCAATATCTGATATATTAATTATTATAACTGTCTTACTAACCTGTTCTGAAACTGTCTCATTGCTATTTCTTCATTAAAATTAATAAAAAAAAAAAGCTGACTGAACTCTGAGTGCAGTGTCTCTTTCCTTGATGATCAGTAATTATTTAATTAAAACCAACAGATTAAGAATGAAGGTTTCAGAAATTGGTGCTTTTAGTTTTCTGAGAGACTCGGAAGTTTTTGATGTTGGACTAGAAATGCAATGACTAGGCTAACTCTTCTCCTGTCTCAGAGTAGGAGCCAACATCAGGGGTTTGGGAGCACCTAGTGTCTGTGGTGAGGTACTAATTGCACGCTAAACTTCATCAAACACTATAGAACTCTGGCGTTGATTAGAACCCCTTGGTTCTGTGGCAGACTACAGTCTATGCCACAGGTGCAATCTTTAACTGTATATTACAGCTGGAATGCCTGCCAGAACCCACTAACGGAGAGTAAGGGATATTTCATTCTGTCTTGCAAAGGAAACACAATAGTCAGCCTGGGAAAGCCCTCCTCATATGGAGATAGGAGACAAGCTTCAAATATGTAGGAATACAGTCCATTCTGACATTAAAGACCAGCATGTCACAGCGGTAGATTATGCCATCACAAAGTAGGCTGGTGTTTGTCCCTTGGGCATATGGGGCTTGGGTGACAACTCGTGCGCAGCAGTCACTGCCCAGACTGTTGGTTTGTGCTTATGGTGGTGCCGTCTCCTAGGAGCAGAACTGTGGTGGTTCTGTTTAGGGGAATGGCTTTCACATTTCACAGGAATAAAACTGACCATGAAAATCTCACTGCAGAGCAAATATTTTATTTAAAAGTATTAAAAATAAATCACTCTACTAAAACTACTAAAGTACCTTGGTAAAAAAAAATAGTGTCCAGCTTAAAGTTGCAAGGAGATAATTTTATGTGTCAGTACATTTTTAACTGGAGTATATACAAAGGATTATTTATATATGGTCACATAAATATTTAGGATTGCACAGGGGCTTCTAGGTCCATGGCATTAGAGTCATGTGTTCAAATAGTGATAATTTAAAAAAAAATTCAATTGTACTCAAAAGTTCATTTTTCCCCCCCTGGACTGAATGAAGAATGAATAAATATACAAAATGATTTTACTCCTTTGGAAAATGATAAAAAAGCTTTCAGTCCAGATAATGATTTTTAAGACTTTGTGATCCAACTCAAGAAATTCCCTTTTTAAAATGTTTTAGAGGCAGGCGGGAACACTTTCCCAGGGCTTTTTTCAAGGCGTTCTTTACGTCCTGATTCCTCAGGCTGTAGATCATGGGGTTCAGCATGGGGATGACCATGGTGTAGAACACGGAGGCCATCTTGTCTGTGTCCAGGGAATGGCTGGATTTGGGCTGGAGGTACATGAAGATCAGAGTGCCATAGAATATGGTCACCGCAGTCAGGTGAGAAGCGCAAGTGGAGAAGGCTTTGCGCCTCCCTTCGGTCGACTGGATCCTCAAGATGGCAGCCACGATGTAAAAGTAAGACACGAGCACGGTGGCCAGCGAGCTGATCATGTTGAACCCAGCAAAGATGAATATCAGGATTTCCTTGAGGCTGGTGTCTGAGCAGGCAAGTGCCATTAAGGGGACATCGTCACAGTAGAAATGATTGATTATATTGGGGCCACAATAGATCAGTTGGAAAGTAACTACCGTGTGAAGCAAGGCCACGAAAAAGCTGTACAAGTAGGGGCCCAATACTAGTCGCCTGCACACCTTTTGGGACATCAGAACCATGTACAGAAGAGGGTTGCAGATGGCCACATAGCGGTCGTAAGCCATGACTGCCAGAAGGAACATTTCTGAAATCAAGAAGTTCAGGAAAAAGCCCAATTGCGTTGCACATGCGTAGAAAGATATGGACCTACACGTGGTCAGGAGGGTGTCTAGGAACTTTGGGGCTATGGAGGAGGAATAGCAAAGGTCTACAAAGGCCAGATTGCTGAGGAAAAAATACATGGGTGTGTGCAGCCGAGAATCCAACTGGATGAGCGAAATCATTCCCACATTTCCTAACAAAGTCAAGGAATACACCATAAAAACGATCACCAGAAGAATAATTTCAATTTCTCGGGGGACAGAAAAGCCCAGAAGGATAAATTCTGTCACTTTGGTGGTGTTCCTTTCAGCCATTTATTCAAATCTCTGTGCTATAGCCAAAAAAGACAAGTTAGAATAAAGACACACTGGGTGGAAGGTCTGCACCTATCTAATATTTTGGCTTGGGAGAAAATATAGTTGAACACAGTGACATTCAAAAGAAATAAACACATCTATTTGAAACCCTCCCCTGTATCATTTTCTGGGGCTCAAATTAAAGGTCATTAAGAAAGCCAGCTGAAGACATAAAAGATAAGAGAATAAACACAATCCTTATTTGTTTGTAAAGATGTTTAACATTTTAGATTTAGGAAATAATGATAATAATGTAGTGGATAAAGAGAGAACAACAGTTTTGTATTTTCTGCTCCCTTATTTTCTATAAAGAAAGGAAAAAAATCCTTATTATACTAATTAATTATGTTTCTAAATGGATTTAACTATATATCATACCATATATATTATCTCATGTCATATCATATCATATCATATATCATATCATATCACTGGGATATTCAATAGAGAACAAAGAAAGCCATTAAATATTTTCACTTCTGAGTTAGGCACATTTTGAATTTTTCTATAGCAAATTCATTTTCAAATATTGTATTTCTAAGAAAGAAAGAAAGAACACAAATCTTTATAAGGCTCATGTATTTTATTTTAATTGTATCATCAATATTCTCAACATTGCCTAGTTAATTATTTGTGCTCCAGTACCGTTAGTCAGTGCTTTTAGAATGAGTGGTGATGCTCTCAGCAGAGTGGACAGTGCCACGCCACCCCTGCATGGCTGCCAGAAGTGGGCAGAGGAAGAAAATAGAGCCCGAGCTTGGCCCTTCTCCTGAGCTTGCTAAGAGGCACTGCTGCTTCTGTGAATTCTGCGCTCATAGGAAGTGTAGAGCTATGTGTTCCTCCCAGGACATCATCTTCCAAATGGCTTCTTAGGGCTTCGCTCTTGACACCTTTTCTCCTGCACTTCACAGACAGAATTACCTCTCTCCTGTCTCTGTCTAGAACTCGTCAGACAACATCTGCACGATGTGGTGGCTGGAGTTCTCCACCCCTGTCTACCTTTGGGGCTGAGAAGCCCAAACCTAACTTACAGAAGGTCAAGGAAGAGTGATCTTACCACATCAAATTTTAAAACTAGTGAAGCCCACAGAATAAAAAATAATCACCCCTTTCCTCTCCACACAGATAGCCAAGAAGGACTCTAGTCGTTTGACGGGGAAGTGTCAGGAAATGTGCTCCTCTAACGTTCTCTTCTTTATTGATCCAAGCTTAATGCTACATAATATGTTCTCCAGAACCACAGTGGACACATACACACACGTATGCAGATATGTAACACACAAGTATAGTCACGGGCACATACACTTTGGCAGTCATAGAAAGAAACTAATGTACATGTTACATACTTGTACAGCCGCATGTACACATGCACCCATACATGGAGTTGGCCGCAAAACCATGTTCTGTCTTCGCCATGTTCTGTTTTGCTGGTGGAGCTAAAGTTCATCCTGACTGAGATGTAGGTGGAGTGGGGCCACTGAGTCACCCTTCTGCACCTGCATGGAGCAAAGTCATTAGCACCAGAGCTGATCCTTGTGGGTGACAAACGAAAGGGTTTGGGTGATTTGGCCTGCATTTGTCCATTTTCAAGAGAGGAATTTTAGGTATGGTAAACATCGCTTTGAATGTTTACACATAAGTGTTTAAGGTTTTGATATAAGATGACTTTTGTTTAAAAATGCATAGAACATAGCTTATTTTCCTTTCCTCAATATCCAGAATAAAAGGGACACAGTATACACACTTCCTTTGCTCTCACATTTAGAGAAGAAGTGTCTGGTTTTGGGTAGTCCTTCTACCTTGCCTAGGTTCCCACATCAAAAGCATTAACATATTCTCTGGAAAGAAACACAGTTCTCATACTGATGCTCTGTCCTAAAAGAATCCACTTCTTAAGCTTTCCCAGCATGTGACAGATGCTTTCTCTGAAGGGCGCCTGTGTCTGAGGCAGCAGCTGGGATGTATGTGTGCTTAAAGAGAGTTAGAAGAGTTATTGAATTTTGGGGTATAAGCATTAGCTTAGTCCACAAGGCCCAGAGTCAGGCAGCTTTTTTTTTTATCAGGGATTAAACTCAGGGCCTTATACTTGTCAGGTAAGCATTTTTAAGACAGGTTTTTGAAGTTCCTTTGAGTGGGAAAAAATAATGGGACACTTAGAGGATGAGTCTTTTGGAAATGACTGAAAGAACTTGCCCACTTACCTGATTGTGGAGGAAATCTGCCCCTAATGATTTCCATGTGGGAACCTTCCACATGGCCCGCCCACAGCGAGGTGTGGAATGAGGGTGCAAGTCTTTGTGTTGCAGTCTTTATTCTTTCAGGGATAACTTTCTAATGTTTCCCAGGGAAACCGGGTCTCCACGGTCCTGTGATATTAGGAAGTCCCAATTATGAAAAGATGGGCCACTAAGGACAAAGGGAACATGAGATCATGTTTGAGCGGGATCCTTCTCACAACGGACTTACTCGCGTTGGTTACCTGTGAAATCTTCTCTGCCTAGTTAAGGCGTAGCCAAGTCAAAAGACGGTAGCCACTATGAACATGAGAATCTCCTTCTGCAGTGACCTGTTGTTTTACCTTTTTACTTCTTTTCATCTTAGAGAGAAGTTCTGGATTAATCTCAAGAATCATACATTTTAATTGCTTAACTAAACACTTCTACTTATTCCATACTGACTGTAGAGATTAAAAATAAATTTTATTAATATAGGGCTGGCAAGATAACTCAGCAGTCTACAGAGCCTCCCTAAGCAAGCTTAGGCAGGTGCAGGGGACTGTGTTTTCGATCCCTAGCACCACATGTTGTGCCAGCTCTGTCCTCAGGGTGGGCTGAGCTGGCCATAAATAAATAAATAAATAAATAAATAAATAAATAAATAAATAAATAAATAAATAAATTTTATTAATTTAAATCATACAATTTTGTAATATTTAACTCCTAAAAATCAATTGACGTTTATTTGCTCATGGCCTGAGAATATGTTCTAAGTGGTTACTCTTGTCTAAAAAGCTAACTAAATTGATCTGTATTACTAATCAAATAATCCACCTCTTTCTTACCAATTTATAATTAGCAAGAAATTAACAATCTCATTTGAAAATATTTAAAAAATTACTTCTACACATAATAAAAATAGTAACTTAAAAGTATTGGAGGTATTGTATGCTTTTTATGTCTTTTTTTTTTTTTTTTTTGATTGGCTCAGGCTGCCTTAAGGGTGGGTGTGGGCATCAAACCACCATTCCCTGTGCCTGAGTGAGATTGCTTGAGCAGGCGCTTAAACCACGGAGCATAATATGTCTGGCAAAGATATTGAAAATAGCCCCCCTCAAACTTTACATACGCTGCTCTACCCAGCTGCTGTCATGGATCATGTCAGAATTTACTGAATCTGAATGATTTTATCAGCAAAGCACCAGGAACTTTCAGACGATTAACTCTTTTTTTTTTTTTTCCTGCATCATGCTTTCAAATATATGTGCCATTTTCCATATGTTGATGTTTTACTTGTATTTATAGAATTATGGCATGACAAATTATCTTCTTCACAATTTGCTCAAATGGGCCTGTCTTTTAGTAAAAAATTATGGA
The DNA here is from genome assembly GCA_004027025.1 of Myocastor coypus. NCBI lineage: Eukaryota > Metazoa > Chordata > Mammalia > Rodentia > Myocastoridae > Myocastor > Myocastor coypus. Next base: position 25,890 of record PVJA010024106.1, read on the forward strand.
AAGCAGAAATGTTTATTAAAAGTTGACTGCTCTAAAAGGTTATTTACTAAATTACCTATTGTTCTGATAGTACTGCTTGAAAAGCTGTGCTTTTGCTCTTGTTTTACTTACTGATTTCTTTTTCGTTTTCGTGCGGTGCAGGGGTGCTGACCCAGGCCCGGGGACGTGTGACCCACGTGCTGTCCCCATGAACCGCAGCTCCTCGTCTCGGTACTGCACAGCCACGGGGACCAACACTTCATTATCTTCGAGACTCATTTGTGGGGATGTGAATATTAAGCATCCTCTCCCCACATCCCCTTTAATTCCAACTGAAGTAATTGCAGTTGGCCTTTCCTGTCTCCCTCCGCCACTACCTTACTGGAAGTCCCCCTGCTGTCATAGAAGCAAGCCACGGCCCGGGCCCCACCCTACACCCCTCGCCCCCTCCTCGGCCTTCTTTTGTTTCCCTGCCCTGCCCTGCCCAAATGACAGAGACTAAATCACTTGTCAGCTTTCATTCATAACTACACATCTTCTTTTTATTATTAATTCTGCTAGATAGATAGACAGATAGCAAGAGAGACAGGGAGAGACAGTGGTGTCTTCTGCTATCAGTCCATCTCTGTGGACTTTGGACAGCCATATTCAGTAACCTGTCTGGCGTCTTTCGTAGAATGTGCACTCAGCACTTGTAGCTTAGTGACCAAAGTGAATTCCCGACTTCACATCTTTTCCCGTATGATTCTTATTCTAAGTGCATAGGTCCTTCGTGGTTGCTTCTGGGAAAATGCTCCGTGTGATTCTTGGCCTGTCCTGCTCTCAGCCAGTACCCACTCTGCTGGGAATTCTGGCCGATGCTCCTTTCCCTAATCCACCACTCAGCTCCACCTTACCCACGACGCTGCTGCCCACCACCATTGCTACCACAGTATTTCCCCCCTAGGTTCCTTGTTCTTGTCCTTCCTTTCTCTTGAACTAGCTGTGACCCTCTGCCTCAGCCTCTTGAGTCCTGGAATTAGAGGTGTGAACCACCACGCCTAGTTCCATGAAACAACTGCTTTTAGGACACCACTCTTTTTTTTTTTATTTTTTAATTTGTAGATACTTAGTCATCTATCATCTTTAATATACAGATATTTTAGTAGTTGGATTAAACAGAAAATACTAGATTTTAAGTTTATCTTTTGCCATTATATCGGTTATCAGAGTACCATTTCATGAGTAGTCCAATTTCTTCCATTTATACAAAATAGTTCATAGTCACTTTGTGACAAGCATGCCACATGCTACCTAGGTGTGACAGTTGAGTGAGCAAATACAGACCAGACCCACTCGCCTGTGCCATGCAGTCTGCTGGACAGGTCGCTGTTAAGGTGCTGTGAAGCCGATTCTGTCCAACTGTGACCAGTTCTCTAATCTTCCTACATCCCTCTGCTCTCTTGAGAACACTTACATCAAGGGTGTAGAAAAAAAAAAAAAAAAGGATATTTCTCTTCTCTAATTTTATTTAATATTTGAAACCTAGTCTCTAAGTTGCCTGCTCGATTTGAATTTGGGAACCTCCCGCACCAGCCTCCTGTGTAGCTGGGGCCTCAGTCAGGAGCATTATGCCTGGGTCTTCCTTCATGCTCCTTGTGATGCTGTGAGTCGTCATTATGTGTGACAGCGATTCCTGATTCATTTTTAAGACGATGTTAATGTTCTCCTTATTGCTGCCCTCATTTAGAAGTTCATGTTACACTGATTTTCACCAATACTTATCCAAATGCATGGGGAGAAAATATTTTTTTTTGCTTTACTGAACTAAGCCAACAAATCAAGCAATGAGAGAAAATGAATATTACAGAATTATTTACATTTCAAGTAGAGTAGCAAAGCAGACATACTATTTCAAAGTGCACTCAGATGTTTACATTTAATTCTATCGTGTAATACTCTCGGTGTCCATTTTTCTCTGTGGTAATGTTCTTTCTCAGTCTTTCACTCAAATCTTAATGTATCATGTCTTAGTTCTTATTGTTTAATTACAGAGAAATATGTGACCACGTATAAACAGTCATTTTCATATGTTCCCATTAAAAATGCACTGACACATAAAATTATCTCCTTGAAAATTTAAGCTGAACTTTATTTATTTATTTATGATATTATGGCTGGCTCAGCCTGCCTGCCCTGGGGATGGGGCTGGTGCAGCAGGTGGTGCTGGGTATTGAGCCTTGGTCCCTGTGGCTGCCTAAGCTTGCCTAAGCAGGTGCTTTAGATGGCTGAGCCATCTCACCCGCTCTGCACACTTCTTTTTTTGACCAAGTTATTTTGGTAGTTTTAGTACAGTGATTTACTTTTGATGCTTTTAGATATCATATATGTTACACAAAGAGATATTTGTAGTCAATTTTATTCCTGTGAAATGTGGAAGCCATTCCCCTAAACAGAACCACCACAGTTGTGCTCATAGTGGATGTCGCAACCATAAGCACAAACCGACAGTCTGGGCAGTGATTGCAGGTCACGAGTTGTCATCTGTGCCCAAGCTGCCCAAGGGACAAATGCCAGCCTACACTGTGAGGGTGCAGTGCACCGCTGTGACACGCTGATTTATATTCTCAGGATGGAGCGTATCCCTACATATCTCGTGTTCGCTTGCTAGCTCCATATAATGTGGGCTTTCCCAGGTTGACAATTGAGTTTCCTTTTCTTTTTATTGTGTTTTATTTTATTTTTATTAGTTTTAATAAAAAATAACAATGAGACAGTTTCAGAACACGTTGGCAGGACAGTCACAACAATTAATACAATGCCTATTGCTGCCTTCATCGTAGTTATTCATAGTACAAGGTGCAGAACTGATAACTTTTCTGAACACTATTGGGACACATATTTCTTCTCATTGAACTAATAGAAAGTAGTTGTTTGCATACTCCAAAATCCCATAATAGTAGTGGGTTATCAGCAGAGCTGACAGTGCTCTTTTTCAAGACAGAATGAAATAGCCTTTACTCTCCGTTACTGGGTTCTGGCAGGGCATTCCAGCTGTAATGCACAGTTAAAGATTGCAATTGTGGCAAAGACTGTCGTCTGCCCAGAGCCAAGGGGTTCTAATCAATGCCAGCATTCCCATAGTGTTTGAGGCAGCTCAGTGTGCGATTAGTACCTCACCACAGACACTAGGTGCTCCCCAAACCATGCTGTTGGCTCCTACTCTGAGCCAGGAAAAGAGTTAGCTTAGTCATTGAATTTCTAGTCCAATTTCAAAAACTTCAGAGTCTCTCAGAAAATTAAAAGCACCAATTTCTGTAACCTTCATTCTTAGTTGGTTGGTTTTAATTAAATAATTGCTGATCATTAAGGAAAGAGACGCTGCACTCAGAGTTCAGTCTGCTGTTTAATGATGAAACTCTCTCTGGGTCTTATTAGGACGTTTTACTTCGCAGGAGAATTCCCCACCGCTTCCTTACTAATCAGCTCTATGGGCCTTGTTACAATGAGCTGTTTTCTGGCGTTTTCAAGGAGTCTGATGAATGGAAGCCAATGTCAACAAATACCAAGTTTAGCTTTTCCATTAAGGATAATGAACATGAAGTTTAATTTGAGTGTGTTAGAATAATCATGATTCCTTGGGGTACGAATGTTTCCTCTACCTTGCGGTATCTTCCTCCGGGAGACAAGACAGAGGGAAGAGAGGAGGATTTGGAGTTCGTGCGTGGAGCGTGCCCAGGCTGTGCTATTCACCGGTGCTCTCCTGGGAACGTCACGGACTCTGAGCTGCAATTAAGAAATGAAAACATTACCTACCTCACAGGCGTATTTTGAAGAGTAGAGTAATTGTGGATGTTCAATGCCATAACAAAGTGCGAACCACTTAAGCTATAAAGATTATGAATAGAGTGGTAGCATTAACAATAATAACGAGTGCCTAACACTTACTGACTGTTGTGTGTCAGAACAGGAGACCAAAATACCTATTTATATCACATTACTAACCCGTGCAAAAGACAGCAAGGCATACATTAAATGATTCCATGATCAGATAAGAGATAGTCTCAGATAATTAACATATTTTTTTCAAGTTAAAGCTGATAAACGTGTTTGCTAGCACTTAGATTTACACTGTCCTATATGACAAGTTCTTACCCATTCTGTGCTTTATTTCTAATTATATACATATGATATAAAATGAATGCATTTAAAACGTATTTCTCAAACTTTATTCAGGATCCTGAGCTGTCTTCTAGATCCACCTGTGTAGTTGCTTTAAAATTCAGTTTTGTTTTTTTCTTTTTTTTTAGATTTTTTTTAACAATTGCATTTTTACTGTCCTTGCAAATAAAATTCTAAGTTCATTTTTAAGAGCTATGAACATTGTCTCTATTGATTGTTTTGATAACAGTTCATTTCTTTTTTTTTTAATTTAATATTTTTATTGTTTAAATTTAACAATGTTTATATTACATATTTTCATCATCAGATCAGTTTAGATTAATACATATAGGTATATAAGATTGATCAATTTCAACTGACCTGATAAACTTATCAAGAAAGCCTGACCTTGCTATCTGACCACCCTCGGTAACTAATTAGCTCCCAATTCCTCAGCCCACCCACGATGCCTGGCTACACTGGGCTGCCCCCAGCACCCCCCGTCTAAGAATGGTCAAACAGGGTCTCCTAGCGGGCCCTTTCCTCCCACTGACCCGCGCTGTGCTGAGGTGATCTGTTTTCACTTTTCCTGGCTTTTATCACAGTTGAGCCCAACCTCTACCCAACTGCAACTTTCCTTGTCCCTGCCATGGTTCCCATACCAGTGCTCCTGAGTGGTTTCCTTACTGGGCTTTAACAAGGGTCACTGAATTAATTTGTTTGTTACACACACACACACACACACACACACACACACACACATCTTTACTGATACCATTAGATTATTTGATACATCTTAACCAGGGTAACTTTTACTGTCTCTCTATAAGATCTTCATTCTTCTAAGTATGACCCAGTGGCAAAATGTAAGAAACAGTAAACTAAATATGTAAGGTTTTACATTTGCCCTACAAGTATAATGTGTAATGTTTTATTTTCATTGGAATTTTGTTCTTTTATACACAGGTTAGTCATTGAAATTCAGACCACTGCATTGCATGGTTTGTCATACTTTATTAAAAATCATTTTGAAAAGTCACTTTTGATTATATATATAATCCCTATCTATATCAATATCATTATGTCATGTGTATCATGCATATCTATATGTCTACTTCATCTATATCTAATCTATACATTTTTTATTGTTTGCCTATGATATAAATTAGATTCACGAGTATGGGTTGTAGAGTACTGTGTAATCATGATCCTCTCTTTGCTACTTTATCCTTGTGCTCACAAAACTTTCTCTCTTTTGTTAATTACAGCTTTGTTCCTCATCTTGGCCCTTACTCTGCCAACAAAATCCTTCTCACTGTGTTCCTTTTCAAATCTAATTGCATGGGCAAACTTATGCCACGTGCTCCTACTCTTGCCACCACGTGATCTCTGACAGGAAACACAAAGCTAATGGCCGTGTGTCAGCAGGGCTCCTGCTTTCTCATGTCATGGTGACGGTTGTTCCCTGGTGTGCTAATTCTACCTGCTTCAGCCTCCCTCTTTGCCTATGTTTGGTCTCAGCATGGAAACTTGGAGCCCCAGTTCACCTACTTGTGGTGCTTTACATATCTGGGGATGTCAATTTCTTCTGCATATTTTTACTACCTTTTCATTTTTATTTTATTGTATTTTTTATTTTATTTTATTTTTTAAATGGGAGAGTGATACGAAGTTTTCAGTGATCATTATTTAAATAATTTTGACATATATCTAAACTTAAAGGCCCTGCGCCCTGGAATGGCAGCCGCTGCTGACTCCTCCGCCGGCAGCGGCTCGGCTGTTGTGCGGCTGCCAAGGTCGCCGCCGCTCAAGGTGCTGGCGGAGCAGCTGCGACGTGACGTGGAGGGTGTCCCGGGTGCGTGGCGGCTATCGCGGGCGGCAGCGGGCCGTAAACCGCTGGACTTGGCTGCTGTATGGATGCAGGGAACCTTGGTGGCAGCGGGCGGCGGTGAGGCGCGGCTGCGGGACCCGAGCGGGACCTTCTTGGTGTGCGGCCTGGAGCGGGTGCCGCGCGGGCGGCCTTGCCTGGTCCCAGGAAAGTACGTGATGGTGATGGGAGTGGTGCAGGCTTGTAACCCGGAGCCCTGCCTTCAGGCTGTGAAGATGACAGATCTTTCTGATAATCCCATCCACAAAACCATGTGGGAACTGGAGGTGGAAGATTTACACAGAAACATTCCTTAGATGACATTGGAACTGTCAGTCCTTAAAAACAACCATCACTCTGAAATA